>JAWQFJ010027550.1:0-17739 GCA_034096865.1 Theodoxus fluviatilis | reverse complement strand
GACCCAGCTCAGCGTCTGACGTCAAACACAGGCAGGGCAACACAAGGTCCACCTCCTCGTGCCCCGACTCTTCTGTTCTGGCCCGCACTCAATTATGCCTAATGGCGGAATAACTTCAACATATTTGACGCTGTGGGGCAAACTTGGCCCGACAACTTTAATCCGTGCTGTCGTGACGTGATCCATTTGAAAGGGAGACGCTTGTGGCCATTGTTAGGAGCAGGTCGCATGCAGGGCTAGGGGTAAACGCCACGCTACGTGCGACCGGAGAGAACGACGAAAGTAACTTTGAAAAGTCTTGGAGAGAGAGGCTAAGTTGCAACTTTGGAGAGTGAGAAAGTGTGCGTGGTAAGGGATCTGGTGAATGAATGAATGAATGAAACTATGATTGATGAATGAATGAATGAATGAATGAATGAATGAATGAATGAATGAATGAATGAATGAATGAACGGATGAATGAATGAATGAATGAATGAATAATGAATGAATGAATGAATGAATGAATGAATACATGAATGAATGAATAATGAATGAATGAATAATGAACGAATGAATGAGGTATTACGGCCAATCAGCCTATGAAGGCTATGTAAGGCCGTTGGTCACACAATCACTAGAAGTGGTTAGAATAAGAGCATCAAGTCTCCATTTATCTAGTCACTCGCCTTTGAAAAAGTGTGGAGGGAGATGCCGTGAGTCTATTCTGACCCATAACCTTACAGGGGATTCTCGAGGTTGACAAAATATGCCAGGTGAGAAATCTGCTTTTAAAATAATTACATACATTTCTCTGTCGGAAATTATTTTGGAAACACTCATTGAAGACTTGTTGTGTTCCTTTGTGACAATGCGGTTTTGACAGAGGGATTGTCAGGAAACGTTTACTGCTCTGTCATATTGAATACTGATACAGAGACTTATTAATTACTTAGGTAAAAGAAAATGTATCTTTTTTATGAGAAAAAAAGTCACCGTGACAACATTACGCCACAAACATCCTACTTGTTCTCCTACAAAAAAAGTTTGGATTCAGTTCAGAACAGAGCTTCTCGGTTTATCAAACCACGGTTGATCTTTTCTTAGCATGAGAAGGGAAGCAAAACTCGACACCCAAAGCATGCATTCCTCACTCGCTAGCTCCTCCTGCTTTCACCGCTTATCCGTTTTGACGTTTACACTTTTCCTCTTGCAGTGCATTTGTGTCTGTCCTCTTTGAATAAATCCTTCATTTGAGAACACAGCAAACAATGGACGACGCTGTCCCCTTCACGCATGACTGACAGAGCAGCTCGGGAGGCCTGCGAGTGCAACGTCTTCCCGCATTTAAAAACTCTACAGATTTAATGCGAATGTGTACAGCGGTTTCATCAATTTCTTTTTTTAATAATTTAAGTTCCACATGATGGAAAAATATTACTTTAAATTTGCTGAATCATTGATGTACAGACAAATCTGCACGAAAATGGTTGTAAGCCTGATCACGTAATAGGAATGTTCGTGTGGAAGATTCTTGTACTGAAAAATAAGTGTCTTAATCTAGATTTGTACTCCAGCATTTTCCACCCACATAATTTCCTTATACATTAGTCTGGATGGATAGATAGTGCTAAACTCTCAGTCCGTTCCAAACTGTGAGAATTATCGTGTTTCCTTCCTTCACATACGCTGTTTGTACACGATCCCGTTTTGTTGACAAGTTTCTTATTTTGGATATTCCCCGATGTGCTTTATCCAAGTCAGTGTACAACCTTCTTGGGGATGCATGGAAAAAAAGACCTCAGTATCACGTTTACAGACATTACATATGCTATTTTATTATGTTTTGTTCACTTGTAATAAAGTACAGTAAGAACAAAAACATGGATCATGTTGATCTCATGTGTTTTATGATGCATGAATCTCGCAGAGTTTACCTACGACTTCCATTCAAACTGATTTATCATCATATGCTAACAAAATTTGTCATTCCGCTCTATTTTGAAGTCGTTGCCATAACTGGTATAAATGATTCATATGTTAAGTCTTTTTCATGCAAATGTCGTCTTGTGTTTGCTCTCTCTCTCTCTCTCTCTCTCTCTCTCTCTCTCTCTCTCTCTCTCTCTCCTCTCCTCTCTCTCAATCCTATTATTCATCTTATCTCCATGTCGATTTGGTCTCTG
The DNA here is from genome assembly GCA_034096865.1 of Theodoxus fluviatilis. Taxonomy (NCBI): domain Eukaryota; kingdom Metazoa; phylum Mollusca; class Gastropoda; order Cycloneritida; family Neritidae; genus Theodoxus; species Theodoxus fluviatilis. The sequence goes on along the minus strand of JAWQFJ010027550.1, from coordinate 15,577 downwards.
TCTCCTATTTCGTCCAACTCCATCTCACATCTCCTTTGGCTTATCCCCCTCCCCCTCTTCAATCCCTCCCCGCCCCTCCCCCCTACTCTCATCATCCCCACCACACCAACCCCTGCCCCCTGCTTGTATCGACCAGCAGCTTGGGGAATGGGTGTCGAGGGGGTCGGGCTGAGGCGGCGAGATCCGATTCTGACACCCAGGTTTCCTGTGGGGTCGGGAGCCCCAAGCCCCTACAACCCCATCTCAAATAGGGACAGGGCGGGCGAGCTGGGCGGGGGGTGGCCTGTCCCCCGACCCCAGACACGCGCGGACAGGGGGCGCGCGCGAAATGAGCCCCCGTGACGTCAGCAGCACGTGCAGCTCGTGTTTGTCGTGCGGCGGAGGGAGAGGGGCGGCTCCGGTCGCCACGCCAGAAATGCCCGCCATCCCTGAAGACTGAAACCGTAGCAAGCACTGCTGGCGCTCCCCGGGACTCCTCCCCGTCGCTTCTCTGGCCACGCTGAGCAATTTTCGATGGTGGGTGGCGGGCGACCTTGAGAGATGACAGGAGCCAGGTGCAGCGCGCTGCGTTGAGCTATCAGACGGAGGAACACCCACCTATCCACCCCTCGGTGGCAGCCCCCCCCCCCCCCCCTCCACCCTTCCCCTCCGGCTTTTGCTGTTTAGCTTCGGTACCGAATGTGCATGGAAATGTGATGAGCAAAACGCCAACGTTGCCCCCTTCGCTGCAGCAGACGCAGAGGCAGCAGCGCTACGTGGATGCTGAAAGCGCAGTGCCATGCGTGGGGGTTAAAAGGGACAGCGTGGGGGAGAGTGGTTGCGGTGGACGGTTTCCCTGCGTATAAGTTCCTCGTAGATAAGGTATAATGATAGGATTCGGTTTCTTCTTTTTAGCACACATCTCCTCTTCGAGAAGACAAATGTAAATATTGTAACAGTTTTACTGCTCTGATACACCTGGACAAGTCTGGTGAGCAACGTCAAAGATTATAACCTATAATCTTTGGCAACGTTTCCAGATGGTTGGAAAGAACATCATTACGGAACGTTCTGTGCCATGTGATGATATTGAACGCTGTTGGAGTGATAATATCGTGTGTTACACTTTTCACTCAAGTCTTCGTTCATATCTCACTTGCAGGCCGACGCATGCCCGACCGCACAACGGATTTTCCCACTGTTTACACTTTCTCTCCCATCCCCTTCCACTGTTTAATATCTCTTCTTCAACCTCAGCTTTATCACTATTTCTTTCAACAAATCTCTGAGAGGTTTTTCTCTCAAGTGTGTTGTCAACGTTTTTATTGTAGTTTTGTTGATATCGAAAGTATTTACAGCAATGAACATGAACTCGGTTGTGAAGCAGATAAAGCATACCATGATAGATTGGACCCTACGTAAACCTACCATTCATGTTTTTATTGTAGCTGGAATAATGTGGTGCATATATTGTGATTTAGTATTAGGAAACACACTCTGTTAAATGATAAACTAAACTCAGACGGTACTCTTCGGCTCAAGCAAAGTTGTTTTCGTTTTTCGCGAGTCTCATAAAGACATTCATCTTCTCCAAAGCTGAAAGGAGTCGACCTCCAAAACTTCTCTTAGACATGTTCACCTGAGCTGAACTCTGCAAAACCGGCTCCTCTTTTCTGATATCTCTGGTTAACGTCAGGGCTTTGGATCTGATGGCAAACGGGTATCAAAGAGTACTCGGATGAAACCCAGCTTACTCCAGAAGTAGCCATTTAGAAAGCCACGAGTAATGGGGAGTGCGACAAGCTTGGGCGCCACATTAGAGATCTTTTTGTTTGTTTCTCATCCTCAGAGCCTCCGCCGATTTTTTCCGTTCCGACTGCAGATCCAGACATCATGAATGACCAGCACGTGTGTTTGAAAAGGCAGGCCTGTAGTAGTGTTGTTAACGTCTATAGAATGGGGTGTATGCCTTTGTTTTATTTCCGTTCGGGGTGAACATTAAAGAGGGCAGTTTACAATTTTGTAGGGCACTGGCAAATCAAGAAATGTTTACATGAACATATTAGCAGATGATTATGAAAGAGGCGACAAGATAAAGCCGGAAAATGCGAGTTTACTAGCTTGTGATAAGGATATGCATAATCATATCATTAATAGAACTAATGCAGTGGATTACGTAAACCATGACTTGATGTCAGGATGGAAACGTAACCACTGTAAGTTGCTAAATCGTATTGTACCATATTCATCACCGTTAGGTCTGCAAAGCCCTGTGGGTTGGGGTTTAAGAATTGACACACCGCCTCTCCCTACGCGTTTTGTTAGAGGCGAATAACTAGAAATATCGTGACTTGACTTCTTATTCTAAACAGTTCTAATGGATTTTTTCATGATAATGGCCTCAGATAGCCTACAAAGGCTGATAGGCCGTAAAACTCCATTCATCCATCCATCCGTTAGGTCTGCACTCATTTGCATAGGTCGGGGAGTACACGTCAATAGGCCAGTCTCCCCCGGCTCCTGTGACAACATGCAAGGTCTTTCTGGTCGTCATAGATGACGCCAACCACTCAAAATGTGCCTGTGCTAACAGTGGCAATGGCTGCGCTGGACAACGTCAGCAAGTGGCAAAGCTCCATGGTTCCAAGGCGGGAAAACAAACTGAACTACGCAGCATTGGAAGTCACGACCATTTACGTACACGGATCGATGGGACAATGTTCACGAAAGCTTTCCTCACAACAGACGCACTGACTTGTAATTCGAAAGATTGCAATTGTTGCCATGAAAGGGTTCAACATCGTTGGCGTTGGTCGTTGCGATTTACAACCGTACTGACTTAAACAAAAGACTTCGGAAATGAAACGCGTGATTTTTCAATGCGTAGAAAACAACAGACTCTATGGTTAAGAAAAAGTTGTTACTGTGCAAATCCAAAACGATTAAGACTATATCAGAAGATTGTGCTGATTGTTTAATATACTGTAATTCTTTTTTAAACTGTCATCTCAATGGAGCTATCAGTCACGTCTTCTCCATTTTTTTTTGGTTGCATGACTGATCAACCAACTTTACACAATATGGGTTTGTTATCTGGACCCTGTATGAAATTCACGACTACACCCCTCATCTACTGTATTCATTTTTCTTGTTCTTGTTTTGGTCCACATCTCAGACTATACGACTATTTCTATAGCTCCATCCATTTCGACAACGCTGACCAACAGGAATGAGGCAGTGCACCACTTGGGTTCCAAGCTGACTTTGCCAAGTGCAAATGCAGTTTTTACAAATGGAGAGGTCAAACATGTTTCAAAACTGGTAAAGTAGCACACTTTGACATCTGGGGACCCCTACTGTGATTCATGGAACAATGCTGAATTAGGACGCCATGCTCTTAACATCAAAGGTTGTCTTCCATATGGAATGATGCTGTCCCTTGGCATATTCACGTTATTCGTCTGATATGTATTTTGAGGATTTGCACTCATGGTCGCTACAGAAACAGTATCCGATACGTGCAACAAGCTGTGACCGCAGCCAAGGCTCACTCCTTTGCCGTCTGTTCGTCAGTCAAGGACCTTAAATCATTGACCACTGGGCATCTTCATGTTGCTGAAGTCCTCCTTGACAGGTTCTTGCAGACTCCCAAATACGTTGTCAAAGAAGACACTGTTTCAGACCCTCGATTATCAATTCAGCACGCCCTTTCTAATGCTTCTTTCACCTGTTTACTGAATCATTACTTCGTCCGTCGTACTGACAAAGTCTCCAGTCCATCTGAGCTATCTAACGGGACCGCCAGCTTCTGCAGTTTTTACGCGATTTGTCATTTGACCTCTGGTGACGTTTTGACGATCATGAAAACATCACATCCGGTAGAATGAAAGCTACAGTGGACTAGTAATAATCGTGTTTTCACATAGTAGTGTCTTTCATGTGTATCTGCATTTAATTAATTCGACGATTAAAAGAAAGTAGTGTATTACTTTAGTAATCAAAGACACGTTGAGCGTAATGAAGCAATAATTCATAGTCGATCAATTTCAAATGAATTTGTTTACATTTGCCAGACCAGTGCGGGAATTTTCGCATTATTTTTCAGTATTGCCGTTATTTTTATTGCAAACGTTTAGGTGCTGTACTTGTCATCAAGAAGTATTCCTCAGACTGACAAATTAATATTATAAGTTAGTGAGCTTTCATCGGAGAGCGAACAGTGCAGCTATTGTAAAATAGCTGGTCACCGGAAGTGATGTTCCCGCGAATCACTACCTCTCTCGCAATTTGGCGAAGCTGGCGGTCCCGTTAGATAGTGTCTTTGATCTGAGCGAGTGGCCCACAGACGTTTTCCCCCCACTAGTTCCTGCTTGAAATATTCATCGCTCTCATGGGACCAACTTTCTACATCGGTCTGTGAATCCGGAAAGTCTCGTTCTATGTACATGCATCTACGCAAAATCATGTTACACGCCAAGAGAGTTTGTGGTAACCGAATGTGTAACAACCTTGGTGACTCATTGCATGCTCCTGGAATTTGCTTCCCCTGTGGGTTTGGGGTAAGAATTGACCCACCGTGTCTCCCTACACGATTCGTAAGAGGCGAATAACTAGGGACATCGATACTTGATTTGCGTTTATTCTAAACTGGTCCAGTTATTTTCGTGCTTACTGGCCTTATATAGCCTACAAAGGCTGATAGGCCGTTAAACACAATTCATTAATCCATTCTGGAATTGCAGCAGCTTCTTAAAAAATTTTGTGAGTTTTGTGGATGCATGTGCGTAGTTACTCCACTTAATGAGATGTTTTCTCTGATAAAACATTTCACGTTTTCAGTGATACGCGTTCTCCATCTTAAGCACTTCCCATTGATTATCCATGAAGCAAGAGAGGCTGTGGTCTCGTATGTGTAGGGTTACAGCGTCCGTCAAACATGCAAGGTTCTCGTCTATTCAGAAAGTTGTCAAAAATGCAGCCTTTGCCGGCGCACTGGAAACGACTTTCGAAGGTGAGAAAGCTTCTCTTTTGTTCCCGGCCATCAGCCTATCACTCTACACTCAAACTTGCTTTTCACTTTCATGGGGTAATGCAGTTCCTTCCCTGCCTAATTGATCTGCTTCTCTGAAACCATCAGGCAGTCTGCTTTCCAAGTACTATCATTAAACAGTCATGACTGCAAATGGAAATTTATTTAGAAGTGTTCTGGCGTCGAAAATAACTGCAGCAGGTAAACGTATTGTCAAACGCTGCTGTAATAGCAGTGTGCATGAAAAACATTTCCTCTGGTATCTCTTGGTTTGGACAAGCTTTCATCGGTTGCAGCGAGAGAGAGAGAGAGAGAAAGAGAGACAGACAGACAGACAGATAGACAGACAGACAGACAGACAGACAGACAGACAGACAGACAGACAGACAGACAGACAGACACGGAGACACACACAGACGGACGGACAGACACGGAGACACACACAGACGGACGGACGGACGGACGGACGGAGAGACGGACAGACGGACAGACAGACAGACATAGGCTGCACAGAGAGAGAGAGAGAGAGAGAGAGAGAGAGAGAGAGAGAGAGAGAGAGAGAGAGAGAGAGAGAGAGGAGAACATACTGGAACAAGAGTGCTGGGAACAAATTTATGACATCAATTATTCGAGTCAAAAATAGCAACTGTGTCTATGTTTTCACGGAGACAGAAGATCCGTATGAAAAGGGCAATTTATTTGAGTATACGTGCAGTTGGAACACAAGGGTTTTATGGTTTACGCTGCAATGTAAAAGCTGAGGAAATTTGTCTCTTTATGTTTTCTTGGGGCAGTTTGTACAAATATCAAAGCATCAAAAGAAAAGGAAGATAAAACAAGATTGCTGACAAAAACCATCAACTACATAAAATTATTACAATTAACGGAAACTATGTATGTATATTGCACATCCCCCCCCCCCCCCCCCCCCCCACACCACAACCCACACCCACCACCCCTACCGCCCAGACACACACACACACTCCCTCCCCATCCCCGTGATACATACACGAGAAGAAAGCTGTGATTTTTATTTCGGCTTAAAATACGTTTGCCTCTACTGCTACCGCAGACACAAACGCTAATATCCCTTTGAAACGACACTCTCTCCCTCCCTCCCTTTGTCCTCCCCCCCCTTCCCCCCCCCTCCCCCCCCCCCTCCCCCCTCTCTCTCTCTCTCTTTCTATCTCCCTGTGTGTGTATGTGTGTTTGTGTGTGTGTGTGTGTGTGTGTGTGTGTGTTTGTGTGTGTGTGTGTGTGTGTTTGTTTGTGTGTTTTCGTGTGCTTTCGAACAGAAAGTAATTGGCTAAACGTTATAATTTACCATGAAACAAGAGACCTAGCATTGTCCATTCTATGACGAGATAGAAGATAAGTATTTTCTACTGAAGTGTACTATACGCTCGTATAAGCTGATCTCAGGGGAACAGTACATAGCACGTCATAGACAGTCAAGTAGAGGCCGTAGCTTCCTTTGAGAAGGACCCAGTATCCAGACATCAAGGAATGTATCAGTGTACATATAGTATATGCTCCGAGAAGGAGAGAAAAGGAATGTATCAGTGTACATATAGTATGCTCCGAGAAGGAGAGAAAAGGAATGTGTCAGTGTACTTATAGTATGCTCCGAGAAGGAGAGAAAAGGAATGTGTAGCGTCTCCATCAATGTATCAACCACCAAACGATACGTAGTTTTGATCCGTGTAAGAAAAGACACATCTGTACTTGTTGATGTGCAGTTCAGTTCAGTTCAGGCCTGCGTTGCACAGACACAAGGAAAGCAAGGATCTTGCGAGGAATAGGCCTGTGCCAGCATAATTATGCCATTATTTGATAGCCTTTACCATCTGCTGATCAAATGTTGACGACAAGTTGACACAAGCAAGAGCCTTGCTTTCCTCGCGTCTATGTAGCGCGCGTCACTCTCTCATAGACGTTATTCACGCAGCGGCCATTTTGAAATCGAAAACGAGACTAAGTCCGCAAATTTAATGGCGTCCAGCGTCTATGGCGAAACCGAATGCTTCATCATCACATAGACGCTGCTGTGTTCCTTATTGCGAGAACGATGATCGATATGACGAGAACTCCAGACTGTCCTTTTTCAAATTCCCCACAGACAAGAAGCAGAAGAAACTATGGATCTGGAACATTCGGCGTGATATCCTGGCAAAAAATTCAAGGCAACAAGAGCTTAGATTTAGGTCTTGTAAAAGCAAAAAAAAAAGTTAAATCTTCTAACCAGAACATTCAAGATCCTCATAAAAACACCATATTTGTCATATCTTTTCATCAACTCAACTACACTTCTTACGAAATAATGTCATTTCTACAACTTGAGATACGAATAAAAGCGACAATTAAGGCTTCAGATAGTGCCTCACGAGGAGCGCACATATGTTTGTGATGTAAAACGTGACCTTCATTACAGTATTACACTACGAGTGATCTTATCCGATACCAGTTGATGTTTTACCCCTCTGCTAAGATTATAATACAACTCATTCGAGTTTTACATGAAAAATTTAGTTATCTCGATCGTCTGCTGGCGTTGTGGCTACGGTTCGATCGTGTTCGTCTGCTTGGTTCGTAGTGTTGATCATTATGAATGGTGTTTCTTGAAATAAGGTCAGTAAGCCTATATGTTAATTTATAACGCTAATATAACCACGGGCTGTCTTAATTTATCAAAGCTGTATGTTGATTGCGTCAATAGGTCGTGAAATACATTTTACAAATCCAAGCTTCGCGCACTTCTATTTATAGCTGACGCGCGGACCTCAGCGGCACCAGGATAGATTATAAATACATTGTTGTCCTCGAACCTGCCTGCTGTTGACATCGTGTACAATGCTAGTATTGTCTGATGCTATGAAATACGTTCACCAGTAAAAGGTCCAACACATATATTCCTAAGGTTGTATTATAATCTTAGCAGAGGGGTAAAACATCAACTGGTATCGGATAAGATCACTCGTAGTGTAATACATGTACTGTAATGAAGGTCACGTTTTACATCACAAACATGTGCGCTCCTCGTGAGGCACTATCTGAAGCCTTGTCGCTTTTATTCGTATCTCAAGTTGTAGAAATGACATTATTTCGTAAGAAGTGTAGTTGAGTTGATGAAAAGATATGACAAATATGGTGTTTTTATGAGGATCTTGAATGTTCTGGTTAGAAGATTTAACTTTTTTTTTTGCTTTTACAAGACCTAAATCTAAGCTCTTGTTGCCTTGAATTTTTTGCCAGGATATCACGCCGAATGTTCCAGATCCATAGTTTCTTCTGCTTCTTGTCTGTGGGGAATTTGAAAAAGGACAGTCTGGAGTTCTCGTCATATCGATCATCGTTCTCGCAATAAGGAACACAGCAGTGTCTATGTGATGATGAAGCCTTCGGTTTCGCCATAGACGCTGGACGCCATTAAATTTGCGGACTTAGTCTCGTTTTCGATTTCAAAATGGCCGCTGCGTGAATAACGTTTATTCTCTCGGACTATCGCTGCTCTTCTCGTCTGCGCCTGCGGCTCCGCCGTTCTGCTACATCCGGGCTTTGGACTGCGCGAGCGGCAGTAATTGGAGGGCTTTGATAAACGTCCCAATGCGATGTGTCCAGACAGAAGGATTCGTCACTGCCTGAATCAGGCAGTACACCTGCTTGTACAGTGCCTACATCTCTCTCTCTCTCTCTCTCTCTCTCTCTCTCTCTCTCTCTCCCTCTTCTGGAATCGGATGCTGCAATGGGTCTGTCCGGGAAAGAAAGAAAGAAGTAATGCAAGAATGTAAGCAAAAGTGAGCAAAATTTTGAACTGAGAAATTAACGCAAGTGCTGTGAAATAAGGGATCCTGGACATAGACATTTCTGCATAACACCTGGCGTGACTTTGCAATCTGTATATATGAAAATGATTCAGTATAAAATACCGTCACGATTCAGAAGCCCACATGTCCGTCCGTCCGTCCGCCCGCCCGCCCGCCCGCCCGCCTGCCTGCCTGCCTGCGTGCCTGCCTGAGTGCCTACCTGCTTGAGTGTCTGTCTGCCTGTCTCTGTGTGTGTGTGTGTGTGTGTGTGTGTGTGTGTGTGTGTGTGTGTGTGTGTGTGTGTGTGTGTGTCTGTCTGTCTGTGTGTCTGTGAGATTGTATGTCCCTGTTTCTCTCTCTCGCTCTCTCGGTCTCTCTCTCTCTTTCTCTTTCTCTCTCTTTCTTTCTCTCTCTCTCTTTCTCTCCCTCTCTCTCTCTCTCTCTCTCTCTATCTATCTCTCTCTCCTCCTCCTCCTCCTCCTCCTCCTCCTCCTCCTCCTCCTCCTCCACCTCTCTGTGCCAAAAAGATATTTCTTCCTCATTCCCCCCAACAGGGTCTTTGCAGTATGTTGGCTCTGGTTTATGGGGGATGTCATGCCGCTTCCTGCCTGACCTTTGCAGCAGAGGTCAGCTTGCCCAGGCAGCGGGGAGGCAGCGAGCGACGTTACTTTCTCGCTGCTGTGTTTGTCCCTCTAATTGGCAGACTTTTCTCAGATTATCAGCATATTGGACTCCTAATTGAAAGTCTGGGGGCCGCTGCTAGGGGCCTGGACGTTTCCACATGCAGAGGGCGCGCAAAGCAAACGCCGCCATGATGAAGCCCGCTGTCGTGGCACACAGAAACCACTGACGTCATCTCGCGTGCCTATTTAAATGAGCGCGTGCAGACGTGACGCACTCAATGGTGGCGTGAGGGGACAAATTAAATTTTCAAAACAGACTCGCCGTTAATTGGATGATCTCGGCGAATAGACGTTCCCACAGACGGCTGTTTATCTTAGATTGGTGCTGTGGCCCGATCGGCCGCAGAATTGAAGAGAAAACTCCCAGATAATTGTCGTCGCGTCGCCCGAGCCCGATCGGAGGACGTCGGGAGGAGGAGTCGGGAACAGCCGGTCTTTGAGGAGAACTTCCGGGCAAACACGGGCGCGCAAAGAAACGAAACGAAACGAGGTGCTAAAGGATATGAATCACGTGGCGTCAATTGTTCGCCAAAATGGAACAATTTGTTACAAGGAATAACAGAGTGGTTAAGCAGGGGCCCGTGTTTTGGAAAGGCTCCCAGTGTCAATGGGGAAGAAATAGGGCTGGGTGAATGCGGGCGATTGTGATGATTAAAGCCACACAATGCACCCGTGTCGTCCCGCAATGGGAAAGTTGGCAAGAAGGAGTTTTGCATGTAGTTCACTGACCCAGTCTGATTTCTTTCGCAAGATTTTCCATGAGCTGTAATGTGTTCCCACATCCCATGATGGACAAATAGTCTCCAAAGATATGTTTTTAAAAATTGATTAATACAGATTGATATGTATGCGTGTAGGTCTATAGAGTTTGCACCTAACGGTATAGAAATGAAACTTTCCGCGACGACACATGGGCAAGCACCAGCAGAAGATTACAAAAAAAAAACAGCTAACAGACTCGTATGCACTCACTCACCCATGCACTGTACGCATTTGCGCACTACGCACACAAGCACGCACATAGCCACAGGAGGACGCACGTATATACATGTATTATGTATTCACATACGCAAGCATGACCGCGCGCGCGAGCACACACACACACACACACACACACACACACAGACATACACTGACACATATACATACACACACACACACACACACACACACAAACACATTAATGCATACACGCACGCACGCACACACACACACACACATACAACATAAACACACACGCACGCGCGCGCGCGCACACACACACATACACACATATAAACGAAAGAAAATGCAGACTGTCATACTTACGCAAACAGCGACAACCGTATACAAGCAGGCAGAAATAGACACAATTTTCGAACACTGTCGTAGATGGAAATTATCAGAGCATTTTTGCCACTGAATGCATTGAGAACATTTCTTTTCGTATTTCTCGGATGGCGTGCCAAACACTCTAGCATCTCTCTCTCTCTCTCTCTCTCTCTCTCTCTCTCTCTGTCTGTCTGTCTGTCTCTCTCTCTCTCTCTCTCTTTCTCTCTCTCTTTCTCTCTGTCCCTCTCTCTCTCTTTCTCTCTTTCTCTCTTTCTCTCTCGCACTCTCTTTCTCTCTGTCTCTCTCTCTCTTTCTCTCTCTCTCTTTCTCTCTGTCCCTCTCTCTTTCTCTCTTTCTCTCTTTCTCTCTCGCACTCTCTTTCTCTCTCTCTCTTTCTCTCTCTGTCTCTCTCTCTCTCTTTCTCTCTTTCTCTCTTTCTCTCTTTCTCTCTCGCACTCTCTTTCTCGCTCTCTCTCGCTCTCTCGCTCGCTCTCTCTCCCTTTCTCTCTCTCTCTTTCTCTCTCTCTCTCTCTCTCTCTCTCGCTCGCTCGCTCGCTCGCTCTCTTTCTCGCTCTTTCTCTGTCTCTCTGTCTCTCTCTCACTCTTTGTCTCTGTCTCTCTCTCTCTTTTTCTCTCTCTCTCTCTCTCTCTCTCTCTCCTGACTGCTTTACACGCTTTAGACTTGGTGCCAGCGACATAAAAAACAAAACAATGTACGTCCCAGAGAACAGCCGGATCGAGATGAAAGATATTCTTTCTGTGACAATATTGAGAACGAAACACTTCATATTAAGTTATCATAAGTACTCACACAAGAGGAAAATACGTAGCAAAACATTTGTAAAAGAATAGCCATTGTGATATAACGCAGGTGTTAAATTGAAGCGACGTAAAAAAATTTGTCAACAAATCAAATAATTGCCTGTCAGAAACCTCACGATATGTTGTGGTTGTATTCGGTCTCGGTACATTAAGACTATTTTCCGAGATAATCATCAACATCGTTGCTAGATGTTCGCTTGATGTGCACTGATTTTGTTATCACTGTATTGGCTTGAACTATTTTACAGTGAGGATCATAATCTGCTCTAAGAATATTCTAAACATGTATTTCGATCGCTGCAAAGTTTGAACTGCATTGCCACTTCGTGTATGTGTATCTCATTACAATTCGATATGTTCATATTCTTCCAACCACGATGAGTCGTCGGTGGAAATAAGGAATCAGAATCAGAATCAAAATCAGATTCTCTCTCTCTCTCTCTCTCTCTCTCTCTCTCTCTCTCAGTTCTGTATGTGCTGGGGTTGAGAGCGGACGTGTTCCGAGTGGCTCTTGCGTTCGATGGATCTTGTTCTGGCAGGAGGTTGTTTTCAGGCCGTTTGTCGTCGTCTGGGACACATACGGCCACAGTGTTAAAGTGAGTGACCTGTCTGACAGTTTTTGGTGGTTGTGGATTTCGTATTTTGACAGTTTTATTGTGTGATACGCGCTGGTGGTGTGATCGTGAGCGGTACTCACACTGAGGCCGCCATGGGGGTGAGCCTAGAGCAGTACAGAAGCCGCATAGGACGGTATATTGCGAGGGCCATGACAAAAAATCGGTCGCAGAAAAGGGTACGATACAACCCAGAATCAAGATACGACCCTGGAACGGAATTCACCGTTTTTCTCCTGACGCGCATGGTTGTTCTCTGTACTGTGGTGGGATCAGTTTGCTGCCTGCAGGGCATGGCGGCATCGAACTGCGCGCAGGGCTTGATCTCAGCCATGAAAGGTGAGCACACTACTTCTGTGTGTGTGAATGAGGCAATGTGGAGTGGCTATGATTTTGACAGGACAGGAATTATGTTGAGGGCATGGGACATAAATTTAAATCCAGGCCCAATTGAGAGAGAAGAAATGCTGGTGATGCTGTCTGATTTGGAATCATCCTTGGCAAAGAAACTTTCAGAGAATTTGGAGAGGGAAATGAAAAAAATTAGAGAAGACTTCAGGGGATTGGCTGAGAAAGTGACTGAAATTGAGAAGAATGTGGTGAATATTGGAGAAAGGATAGATAGGCAGATTGAGCAGCTAGACAGGGTAGAGGAAAGACAGGATGGGCTAGAATTTCTGATGGGTGAACTGACCGAACGTGTGGAACAGCAAGAAATCAGAGATCGAAGGGACAATATTCTGCTGTACGGTGTCGAGGAGTCAGAAGAGGGCGAGAGCTACGAACAGTCCGTGCAGAAGGTGCTAACAGTGGTCAAGGACGTGCTCCCCAAGCCACTGCAGGAAAGGGATATTGTGCGAGCACATCGTGTGGGGCGGCCTGCAGCAGGCAAAACGAGGCCACTGATCGCTCGACTGGTCAGATCATCGGACAAGATGTGTATTCTTCAGAGGAGACGGGAGCTACGAGAGAGGGGCATCGGGGTGGCCAGTGATCTTACTGCCCGACAACGCGAGGAGCTCAGCCAGGCCAGACAGGAGGGCTATTTTGCCTACTTTAAAGGCGGCAAGCTCCACAAAGAACAACGAAGGCAGCCTGTCAACACAAGGCCGCTCACTCGCTCCGTCGTGAGGGCGAGGAGCGGAGCAGCCACGTAGGGACACGGCCCGGCCCAGTCATCTACCCACTGTAGTGAAGGTAACAACCCAGACGCTGAGTTACCAAAAAACTTTCGTTTACTTTCATGGAACACTGAGGGAATATTAAGTAAGTTCGATGACCCAGACTTCGTCCAGTATTTACAGTCGTTTTCCTTCGTTCATCTCTGCGAGACTTTCGTAGAATATATAGATCTTAGAGATGCCTTTCAGGATTTCTCATTACACATTTTGCCTGCAAAAAAATTATCTTCACGCGGTCGTAGATCGGGCGGTATCCTGTGCCTTGTGCTTAAAGATTTGGAGAAGTATATTGTCAGACTGAAATGTAACTATGATTTCATCGTGTTCAGAGTGAGTAAGATCTTGTTGCACACCGTTAGAGACGTGCTTCTGTTCTGTGTATATGTGCCACCTTTGGCGTCTCCGTATTATGATAGTATGGATGAATCAAATGGTATATTCTATTTAGAAAGCTGCATTAACGATATGTTAGACAAGCATGGAGATGTTTCTGTATTGCTCTGCGGTGACTTTAATGCGAGGACTGGAACATGTAATCTGCTCAATTATAGTGTGGGAGATACGCTGGGAAATGTGGCGGAGGAAGCACGAGTTTCTGATGATGGAATTGTCAATGGATTTGGGCATAGTCTACTGTCACTTTGTGTTGCTTTTGACCTGACCATATTGAATGGGTTGATAGATGAGGAAAGTTCCCGTAGATATACTTATGTGGGCTCAAAGGGTAGTAGCGTGATAGATTACATCATAGCCACAGAGGATGTTCTTCCGTTGTGTAGATCACTGAATGTGCGTGAAACTGTACTGTCTCCTCATATGAAACTTGAATTGACCATGGGTAGTCAACCGGTGTCACAGGAAATAGAGACAGAGAAAGTGAGTGTACAAACCAAAATAATTTGGAATGGTCATTTAGTAGATGACTATGTCAATATGGTCGGGGAAGGCCTTGCAGAGTCTGGAGTGAATGAATTGCTGGAAGAAAGTATAGTTGATGTAGATGCTGCCACCAGAATCATTTCAGAATCAATAGTGAGTGCAGCGGATTTCATGAAGAAAACTTTCAGGACTGCAAATAGGAATAAGCGCAGATGGTTTGATGCTGAATGTTTTCAATGCAGGAAAGAAACTAGAAAATGTCTACGGAATTATCTTAGAACACATTCTCAGTTGGATAGGGTCTTGTTTTTAAAAAGCAGGAAACGATACAAGAAACTATTAGAACAAAAGAAGAATGAATACAGGCAAATAATAACAACGAACTTAACTGATAATGTAATGGATACACAGCTGTTTTGGAAGCAGGTACGATCCTTGTGCAACAAAAGTAAGATATCTTCAGGCATTCCTTGTGAGGCATGGGTACGACATTTTCAGGAAGTGTTTCAAGCCCCACTTGAGTTACCAGGCACAGAGGGTACAACCATACAGTCTTCAGGTGACAACATTACGGAACGAAACTCAGATTTGCTAGATGCAAACATTACTCTTTTGGAAACAACAGAGGCAATTAATCAACTGAAAACGGGAAAAGCGGCAGGTACAGACAATATCCTTGGAATTATGATTAAGAGTGCCTCAGGTGTTCTAACCCCTTACCTGTACAAACTGTTTAATGCCATTTTCTGTGCAGGCTCGTTCCCGAGGCAGTGGGCAGAGTCTATTATTGTCCCGC
This sequence comes from Theodoxus fluviatilis, assembly GCA_034096865.1. Taxonomy (NCBI): domain Eukaryota; kingdom Metazoa; phylum Mollusca; class Gastropoda; order Cycloneritida; family Neritidae; genus Theodoxus; species Theodoxus fluviatilis. Next base: position 480 of record JAWQFJ010027550.1, on the reverse strand, counting down.
TACATAAAAAAGGCTCGCCCATGGACCCTAATAACTATCGTGGTATATCCTTGACTAGTAATCTCAGCAAAGTGTTCATACACATCTTAAAGAACCGTATACAGAATTGGGTGGATGATAATGAAATCATAGGTGAAGAGCAGGCGGGATTCAGAAGAGGTTATTCAACAATTGATCATGTGTTTGTACTGCACGGCTTGGTGAAGAGATATCTGTCAAGGAGAAAAAAATTATATGTGGCATTTGTAGATTTTAGCAAGGCATTTGATACAGTAAAGAGACTTACCTTGTGGAGTATTCTTGAACGAATGGGCATGTCCACAAAAATGATACGGATGTTAAAGTCACTATATGTGAACCTAAAATGTTGTGTGAAATCCGATGAAACTATGTCAGAATTTTTTGAGTGTTTAGATGGTCTGAAACAAGGGTGTAAATTAAGCCCATTACTGTTTTCTCTTTTAATGACGTCTTTTGTGA
>JAWQFJ010027549.1:0-14541 GCA_034096865.1 Theodoxus fluviatilis | reverse complement strand
CTTGCACAGGTTGTGAACTTTCTAAATGATCTCTACTCGTGCTTTGACAATCAACTGGAAAACTTTGACGTCTACAAGGTATATGCCTCTTGGACATATTCTTAATTCTATTGTTTCATTTGCATTGTTGCACTCTTTGATATTCTTGTTGTAGTCGACGTTGCAGCACTTGTTATTACTGTTATTGCAGATGGTATTGTCGCATTTGTTGTTTTTGTTGTAGTTATTGCTGCTGCTTCTATTGTTGTCGTTGCTACTGTTGCTGCTGTTGCTGCGTCATACTCCAGGTTTTGTCGTTGTTTTTGTTGCTGCTGCTGCTGTTTTTGCTCTATTGTTGTAATAAAAAAGAGAGCACCGAAACAGTGTGATCGGTTATTACCTTTGCATCCTGGTTAGAGAAGCAATCATGGACATTGGTCCGGCACTCGCGCCAGTACCTCTCCTCTTCCTGCCCCTGTTCCTGCTCCTCCTGTTCCTCTTGCTGTTGCTCCTCCTGTTGCTGCTCCTTCTGCCTCTGTTCCTCCTGCTCCTCTCTGAATTCATGCTTCTGTTGCACATGTTATTGTTGCTACTGCTCCTTCCTCCTGCTTCTGTTGCTACTTCTTTTCCTCCAATTGGCCCTGCTGCTGAGCTCCTGCTTTCAAAATTTTAGCGGCATTGCTTTGTATTTGTCGGCTTACAGGTATTGAAATGCTGTGAATTAATTTCTATGTATCGCTATGTATGTTACAAATTTGTTGGGTGGCTCCAGCTTTATGTTGTTTTTTACTACCCTACTGTATGAGCAATGCGATGAAGATGACACCATTGATGAAAAATGTATGAGAGCAGGAGCAACTTCTGCAGTTCCTTTAATGACCTATTTCTATCAACTAGCCTTTCGTCGTCATGTAGGTGCAGTATGTAACTTTGTGGTGATCTTTTCAGGTGGAGACCATCGGAGATGCCTACATGGTGGCGTCCGGTCTTCCTACAAGGAACGGCGATCGGCATGCAGCGGAGATAGCTCGAATGTCACTGGCTCTTTTGAGCCAGATGGAAACGTTCACTATTAGACATAGGCCAGATGAGCTTGTCCTTCTCCGAATAGGAATCAACTCAGGTGATAGTTTCGAGCAGCTCTTTTTTGCTTTTAAATATTAGGTACTAATGTTATGCAAGTTTTATCTTCCTAAGTGACAAGATTGGTTTCACTGAGTGACTACAATCTCATGTAGACCACAGTCTACGCTATTACATCTTATGCTGCTTTGTTTATCCTGCCTTTTGACCAGTGAGAATGCAGTGGTCAATGGCTTCGTCGATAGAGCTCAGGTTCCAACGACTCTTCAAACGTTGGGGTAACTAAAGGATCCTGTGTTAGCACCCGACAACAAACACATAAGCAGAAAAACAAAGAAAGAGCGTGAAAAGTCTGGTGACATCTCCTGCCCCTGAGGGATATTTTGACTCGCTACTGCCTCACCTCTCATTCAGGGATTCATCTAACCATAAAATAGTCCTATCCACGCTGACACCTGCTTTGATCCCTAGGTTGGGAGAAGCAATATCTGAACTTTGTACAGCATTCTACCCTGCGCAAGTTAGTGAGTGAAAAACAACTAGAAAACGGGCTCATCCATTGTATTCGAGTCTCATCTGCTCATGATATAACTCGTGTTTGAGGGTCGCAAAACTGTAAGATTGCACAACTGTGTGCTTCAAGTTTTCAATGCTAAACTTCTGTCCCAGGCCCGGTGTGCGCGGCAGTGGTGGGACTGAAGATGCCACGCTACTGTCTTTTTGGAGACACAGTCAACACCGCCTCCAGAATGGAATCCCATGGAAAAGGTACGAAATCTTTGCCTTTGGGATTGTTTCTGCTCGCTCTTCTTATGTTCAACAATGAGAATCTTGTACACGTTTCATGGTCTCATTTTGAATAATTGCTCGGACACACAAATGGTAGGCAATTATTTAAAAAATCGAAATTGTCTGCTTTTGTACAGTTCTACATGTACTTGACATTAAACGAAATGAAAATGTTTGAAATGCAATCTTATGCATGTTGACGAACTTGCTTGGCAGCTAAGACTCATAGACTGACTCGTCAGATTAATTCTTTCTTAACTTCACACGGAACACCTTGAGACCATAGTGCATTGATGCCACTTTTCTGTTTGGTAAAGTCCTTGCATGGTTGCCACACGCCACTGAACTGTTCATTTAACGAGGCATATTTTGTTAAAATGTAATAGTGTCAGCAGATTTCTGAACCGAAACCTTCGACAACAAGATAAAAGATGTATGATTTTGGTCGGATTTGCTCAGTTGCATTCCTTTGTGCAGTAGTGGTAGACTTGTCTCTTGAAGGTGAGAAAAAATACAGGGAACCAAACAAGATGGTGCTTTCTGTGCAGTCATTCATTACATCGAAGCTTTCTACAAGAAAATTTGAAAAGTTAAAAACTTGCCGTTTTGGTTTTCCCAGGCCAATGCAAGGGCTAGGAAAGTCATTTGACAGCATTTCTATACTGTATACATAAAGCTCAGGGACGATTTCAGCTGATTTCGTTGGCAGATGGGTATCGTAGGTTCCTTGTGGAAAGTCATTCTGCATCCTCGACGTGCAGTCTTCGTAAAGATGAATGAAATTTAAACTATCATTTTGTATTTATCATGCCAGTGCTTTGTTCATAGCTGTGATGAAATCTTTGACTGAACATTTACTGCCAATCAGCAGATCAATAGGATGGTCTTTGTACAATACAATCTAGTAGCGACACTAGTACACGAACAGAAATCAACAAATTCTCTACCACCGACACCATCGCATTCCTGCCTCCACCACCACCACCACCACCACCACCACCACCACCACCACCACCACCACCACCACCACCACCACACCCACCCACACACCCACCACCCACCAACCCATCCATCAACCAACCAACCAACCAACCAACCTCCAACCAACCATCCCACCCACATACCCACACACCCACCAACCCAGCCACCCACCCACCCACACACAAACCCAATACCATCCCACCAACCAACCAATCAATCATCCACCAACCCAACAACCCACCCACCCAACAACCCACCCACCCAAAGCCCTCCCACCCAACCACCCACCACCACCACCCACCACCACCACCAACCTACCCACCACCACCACCACCACCACACCACCACCACAACCACCACCACAACCACCAACCAACACCACCACTTTTCCACCACATTACCACCACCACCACCACATCACCACCACCACCTCTACATTACCACCACCACCACAATACCACGATCACCGCCACATTACCACCACCACCATATTACCACGACCACCTCCACATTACCACCACCACCACATCACCTTCACCACCACATTACCACCATCACCACCACATTACCACCACCACCCCATTACCACCACCACCCCTACGTTACCATCACCACCACATTACAACCACCACCACCACATTACCACCACCTCTATATTACCACCACCACAACATTACGACCACTACCACATACCAACACCACCACCACATTACCACCACCACCACCACCACATTACCACTACCTCTACATTACCACCACCACCACATTACCACCACCACCACCACATTACCACCTCCACCACCACATTATCACCACCACCACCACATTACCACCACCACCACATCATTACCACCACCACCACATTACCATTACAACCACGTCATTACCACCATCTTGACATTACCACCACCACCACATTACTAAACCATCACGATACCACCGCCACTACCACCATAACACCACCACCACAATACCACCACCACATCACCACCACCACCACTTTACCACCACCACCACATTACCATCACAACACGTCACTACCCCATCTCGACATTACCACCACCACCACATTACTAAACCACCACAATTCCACAACCACTACCACCATAACACCGCCACCACATCACCACCACCACCACCTCTACATTACCATCACCACATTACCATCACCACACAACCATCACATTACCACCACCACAGTCACCACCACCACCACAGTCACCACCACCAACACATTACAACCACCACCACCACATATACCACCACCACCACATATACCACCACCACCACATTACCACCAACACTCCATTACCACTACCAGCACATTACCACCACCACCACATTACCACTACCACCACATATACCACCACCACAACATATACCAACACCACCACATTACCACCACCTCTACATTACCACCACCACCACATTACAACCACCACCACTACATTACCACCACCACCCCCACATTACCACCACCACCACCACATCACCACCACCACCACCTCTACATTACCATCACCACATTACCATCACCACCACAATACCACCACCACCACATTACCACCACCACCACTACATTACCACCACCACCTCTACATTACGACCACCACCCCCACATCACCACCACCACCACCTCTACATTACCATCACCACATTAGCACCACCACCACATTACCACCACCTCTACATTACCACCATCACCACCACATTACCACCACCACCACATTACCACCACCACCACATTACCACCACCACCACCACATTACCACCACCACCACATTACCATCACCACCACATTACCACCACCACCACATTACCACCACCACCACATTACCACCACCACCACATTACCACCACCACCACATTACCACCACCACCACATTACCACCACCACATTACCACCACCACATTACCACCACCACCACATTACCACCACCACCACATTACACACCACCACATTACCACCACCACATTACCACCACCACCACATTACTAAACCACCACAATACCACAACCACTACCTCCCTTACACAACCAACACATCACCACCACCACCTCTACATTACCACCACCACATTACCACCACCACCACATTACCACCACCACCACATTACCACCACCACCACATTAAAACCACCACCGCATTACCACCACCTCTACATTACCACCACCATCACATTACCACGACCACCTCCACATTACTACCACCACCACATTACCACAACCACCACCACATCACCATCACCACCACCACATCACCACCACCACCACATTACCACCACCACCCCCACATTACCATCACCACCACATTACAACCACCACCACCACATTATCACCACCTCTACATTACCACCACCACCACATTACCACCACCACCACATTACCACCACCACATTACCACCACCACCACATTACCACCACCACATCACCTCCACCACCACATTACCACCACCACCACCATTACCACCACCACCACATTACCACCACCACCACATCACCACCACCACCACCTCTACATTACCACCACCACCACATTACCACCACCACCACATTATCTTCACCACCACATTACCACCACCACCACATTACCACCACCACCACATTACCACCACCACCACATTACCACCACCACCACATTACTAAACCACCACAATACCACCACCACTACCACCATAACACCACTACCACAATACCACCACCACATTACTACCTCCACCACATTACCACTATTATCACCTCCACTACCACATTACCATCACCACATTATCATCACATTACCACTACCACAGTCAACACCACCACCACAGTCACCACCACCACCACCAAAACATTACAAGCACCACCACCACCACATTACCACCACCACATTACCACCACCACCACCACACTACCACCACCACAGTCACCACCACCTCATTACCACCACCACATTACCACCACCACATTACCACCACCACCACCACCACAGTCACCACCACCACCACATTACCACCACCACATTTGCACCACATTACCACCCCTACATTAGCACCACATTAACACCACTACCTCATTACCACCACCACCACATTACCACCACCACAACATTACCACCACCACCACACTACCACCAGCACAGTCACCACCACCACCACACTACCACCAGCAAAGTCACCACCACCACCACATTACCACCACCACATTTGCACCACATTACCACCCCTACATTAGCACCACATTAACACCACTACCTCATTAACACCACCACCACATTACCACCACCACCACTGTCACCACCATCACCACAATACCACCACCACCGTGACCACCACCACCACGTTAGCATCACCACCACCACCACATTAGCACATCATCACCATCACTACCACATTACCATCACCTATACATTACCACCACTACATTACTGCCATCACATGACCATCATATTACCACCTCTGCAGTCACCACCACCGCCACATTACCACCATTACATTACCGCCATTACATTACCACCACTACATTACCACCACTACATTACCACCACTACATTACCACCACTACATTACCATCACTACATTACCATCACTACATTACCGCCACCACTACATTACCATCACTACATTACCACCACTACATTACCGCCACCACTACATTACCACCACTACATTACCACCACTACATTACCACCACTACATTTCCATCACTACATTACCATCACTACATTACCGCCACCACTACATTACCTCCATCTCTACAGCCACCACCACCATTACATTACAACCACCACATTACCACCACTACATTACCACCACTACATTACCATCACTACATTACCATCACTACATTACCATCACTACATTACCATCACTACATTACCATCACTACATTACCATCACCACATTACCACCATTACATTACCACCATTACATTACCACCCCTACATTACCATCACTACATTACCATCACTACATTACCGCCACCACTACATTACCTCCATCTCTACAGCCACCACCACCATTACATTACCACCACCACATTACCACCACTACATTACCTCCATCTCTACAGCCACCACCACCATTACATTACCACCACCACATTACCACCACTACATTACAACCACTACATTACCACCACTACATTACCTCCATCTCTACAGTCACCACCACCATTACATTACCACCACCACATTACCACCACTACATTACCACCACTACATTATCATCACTACATTACCATCACCACTACATTACTACGAGCACATTACCATCACCTTACCACTACATTACCACCACCACATTACCACCACCACATTACCATCAAAATAGCACCACCACAGTCACCACCACCACCACCACATTGCCATCACCACATTACCACCGCCACCACATAACCATCACATTATAACCAACACATTAGCACCACATTACCACCACGTCCACCACATTAGCACCTCAGCCACCACCACCACCACCACCATTTATTACCACCATCATCATATTACCATCTTCTCCAGCAGCCTATTACCACCACCACCACATTACCACCACCATCACATTATCATCACCACATTACCACCACCACATTAGCACCACCAACTTAGCACCAATTTACCACCACCACATTACCACCACTACATTACCACCACCACATAACCACGACCACCACATTATCACCACCACATTATCACCACCACATTACCACCACCACCACATTACCACCACCACCACATTACCACCACCACATTACCACCACTACATTACCACGACCACCATATGACCACGACCACCACATTACCACCGCATTACCACCACCACATTACCACCACTACATTACCACCACCACATTACCACGACCACCACATTACTACCACCACCACCACATCACCACCACCACCACATTACCATCACCACCACATTACCACCACCACCACATCACCACCACCACCGCATTACCACCACTACATTACTACTACTACATTACTACCACCACATTACCAGCACGACCACATTACCACCACATTACCACCACCACCACATTACCACCACCACCACCACCACATTACCACCACCACCACCTCATTAGCATCACATTACCACCACCACATTGCCACCACCACATTACCACCACTACATTGCCACCACCACATTACCACCACCACCACCTCATTAGCACCACATTACCACCACCACATTACCACCACTACCACATTACCACCACCACATTACCACCACTACCACATTACCACGACCACATTACCACCACTACCACATTACCACCACAGTCACCACCACCTTCCCCGTGCAATATGTATACAAGCTGTTTTAAGCATAGACATTCTTCCTCAACCAGTCGCCTTTACTTCAGCGCTGAATATCCACATGAGCCCGACCACCCGCAACATGTTGGTACATGATCAAAATTTCAAAATCCAGGAACGAGGAAAAATTACAGTGAAGGTAATGTACGAGACTTTGTCACGAATGATTGTGGAACATTATATGGAAGACGACTGGTTTTCTAGTAGAAGGCAGATTTTGCTCGCGAATAGCTTTTGTTTTAAAAATGACCTAGAGAGAAAAAAATGTACAGGTGTAAATTCCTGTGTTTCTCAATATCCTTGACACATACAGTTTACTAAGGGACATATTGATTGATTTAATTTGATTTGAATTGATTTGATTTGATTTGATGTAATTGATTAAACTGTATTTTTCAAGGGAAATTCGTGAATTAGGCATAGCTGCCTATCTTACATTCAGCCCTTATGAAAACAAGCAAACAAACAAATAAATCCAATCCCATCCCCACCCCTACCCACCCACCCACCCTCTATCCCACACAAAATTCACACAATAACACAGGTTGCAATAAATTCATGGTGACGAAATACCACATTAAAAATAATCACGAAGTGAATCTAGAATAAGATGAGAAGTTATCCAGGATGACTGCATAAGAAAAGCATGTAGTTTCAATTAAAATTTCTCTAAAGAGTTCGCAATTTTAAGAGAATTGGGAAGTGTGTTCCACATATACTGGCGGAAATAAGTTAGGGACGGGCCACTGATTTTACCTCCTAAATTTATTTGTCTGAAACACCCTGTTCCTTTGTCAACAAAATCAAATGGCTGTCACATGTAATCCACCAGTGGGTAGGGTATGCTGTGTTAGCAGGAAACATGCACGGGATTCTCTGTCGCAAAGCTGTAGCACGAGACACAAACTGCAAAATCGCCAAAAAGTAGGCTGTTTTCTGGCGTGCACACGGGTAGACATGGGCAGGTAAGCTGGAAAATTTGGTTCGGACGTGCAAGGACATTTCGTGGAGTGTGAATTGTAATAAAAAAACTTGGCTTTATAAGCTGCTGGTTTTCTGCTAGCTGCCATTTTCTCACCATGCCTGCCAGAAAGAAGCTGACAACGACCAACAGAGGAAGAGCCATTGCCTGGCTGCAAGAGAGCGTATCACAATGTAAAGTGGCCAGGCGACTACGAGTGTCCCACTCAGTCATCGTGAGACTGAATCAGCTATTCCAGGCCACCAACGATGTCCAGGAGAGGCCCAGGTCGGGTCGCCCTCAAAAGACCACACCTCGGGAAAATCGCTTCATTGAACGGCAGGAGCTGCAGCACCGGGCCACCACCTCCAGAGTCATCAGAGGACAGCTAAGGACGAACACCAACACCAACGTTAGCGAGAGGACCGTCAGCAACCGCCTGCATGACGTCCGGCTGTGGAGTCGTCGTCCTGCTGTACGTCCCCTACTGGCACAGGCTCATCGCCAGGCTCGTCTGGCCTGGAGTCGCCGCCATTTCAGGTGGACATATCGGGACTGGGCAAAGGTCATGTTTAGTGACGAGTCCAGGTTCAACCTGTACCATTCTGACGGGCGGATATGGAGGCGTGAGGGCGAGCGCTACGAGGATGACACAGTGCAGGAGAGGGTGGCCTTCGGCGGGGGCTTTGTCATGGTCTGGGGGGGGGGGGGGGGCTACAGCCTTCATCATCGCATCCCCCTGTACCATGTGGTCGGGAATCTCACTGGCCAGCGATACAGGGACGAGATTCTTGCCCCTCTTGTTCTGCTGACCCTGCAACAGATTGGCCCGAACGCCATGTTCCAGGATGACAATGCTACTCCTCACAGGGCCAGGCTCGTCAATGACTACATCCAGCACGCTGGCGTCGTCAGGATGGATTTTCCTGCCTGTTCCCCGGACATGATTGCCCGCGAAACCGTCTTGCGCTTTCGCCTTCCGGATGGGACTTCGATCTACTCTGCAGAGCTTAGTGCACTTGAGGCCGCTCTTGGCGTAGTCCAGAGCAAGAGACTGCCACGAACCCTTGTTGTCTCTGACTCGTTATCGGCCTTACAGGCTCTGCGGGGTAGGGAAATTTCCCATCCTTATTTGTTTGGTATTTTTGTTCATCTGTGTCGACTACAGTGTGGGGGTGCTGAGGTCGCCTTCTGCTGGGTCCCTAGCCATATGGGCATCCCGGGGAACGAGAGAGCAGATCAGGCTGCCAAGTCTGCTCTCTCCCTTCCCATGTCCCCGGGCAGGATCCCGGCGGGCGATCTGGTACCTCGTGTTACTAACTACATTTTTAATCTGTGTCAGTCCGACTGGGACGGCAAGACACATAACAAACTTCATGAAGTATCTTCTGTGTGGGGTGAGCGACTCTCCCCAACATCGCTCACGAGAAGAGAGGAAGTTGTGCTCTGCCGTTCCCGGATCGGCCATTCTCTTCTGACCCACTCCTATTTGTTGCGGTCGGAGCCTCCACCGGAGTGCCACACCTGCCAGTGCAGGCTCACCATGCGGCACGTTCTGGTGGAGTGCCCTCGACTGGCTCATCTACGGAGTGGGTCGAGCAGTCTGTCTGACTTTTTTAAAGACCCTTTAGCTGTGATAAAATATTTGATATATTCTGAGTATTATTCTCGTTTATGAGTGGTACTATGTCTTAATTGTTTTCGATATTTCTCCACGTACCTCCTCTGAGGTCTTCCTTTAATTGCATTTTTTAATAAGGGAAAGTATGTTGTGGCCTTGTATGGCCTTCACGGCTGATGAACCCTTGGGCTCCATCCACCTATTCTTTAGTGTTTTGTAAATGACAGGGAAATTGAGGTGTGAAATTTTCCCCTATCACCCATTATGAGTCTTCATGTTTGAAGGCTCTTCACAGCCTTGCTGGCTGGTGGGCAGTGAGACTCGATTTAATTGATTTCATGTCACTGGTTAGATGGACTGTATAAGAACTCACTGTTGAGAAGAGTTTTAATTCTTTGTTAAAGATGGGTGTTTCTTAATGTTGTGGCCTTATATAGCCTACAAGGCTGATAGGCCCTTAAACTCCATCCATCCATCCATCCATCCCCGGACATGAACCCCCATTGAGCACGTATGGGACGAACTTGACAGGCGGGTGAGGGCCAACCAGCAGCCTCCTAGAAACCCACAGCAGCTGCTTCAGCTGCTCCAACTGGAGTGGCAAGCCATTCCACAGGCCTTTTTTTTGCCAAGTTGGTGAACTCTATGCGGCCGAGGTGTGAAGAACTGCAGCGCAAACGCGGCGGACACACGCATTATTGAACTCATGAAAGACTTGCTTTTTTTCATTTTGACCCCTCAACCGTATGAGGACCTGTATATCCGAATTGACTCAATACAATGAACCCAAATATTGCAGAATTGTTGACAAGTGAATGAAGTAAACATGTACCAAATTACATTGCGATATGCTCACTCGTTTCTTTGCTGTGGCTGCGTATGTGAGCCGTCCCTAACTTATTTCCGCTAGTATAGTTGCCCCTGAGTAAGATAGGCTATTTTTAAACAAATCAATCCTAGGTTGTGGTATTTTAGAGTTATGTACAGGAATACAGAGACACAATGTGACCCTCAGGCACAAAATGAGGCGAATGTTACATTTAGAAAATTCTAAACTGTTAGTATGGTCGTAATATGGAGACAATTTTCTTTTCAATGATGCAAAAAACGTGAAAATAGAAGGAATATGGTGTCAAAGTTATGAGCTAGTGACGACCGATACCCACTCTTATGACAATTTGAAAACAGAGGGCTTTCAAATAATTATAGGCAATGATTTTTTGGGCAATAAAATGTTGTCACCGTGATGGCTATTTTGAATTGGGTAGATCGGCTGACCAGATGAACAGCTACCAATGGGAAATCCCTTTTTGAAAAGATGGGTTGGGAGAATGTACACTTGAATATGCATTACATGGGCAATCTGTTTACAGTTTATCACTCAGGCACGGATAAGGTACTGATTTCTCGACGGAAGTTTTACTCCTATTTCGGTAAAGGTCCAGTTTTTGCAGAATAAGCCAAGAAAAGTACTAAATTTCACAAAAACGAAATGTTATGGCATAAACAAGTGGATGGAGGTTCCAAATCTATTTTAAAATATTTAAACTGACATACACTACTCCGCGCACTATACATGTAAGTGGCCGATATATCGAAATGAGTTAAAGGTGACTTTCCTTTCCTTTTTATGGTTGCCTGACTGTGTGATTTGTGTGCGTCCTAATTTTGACCGGGTGCTGTCTTAATAGCACTCATGCCAAACCGTGAAAATTTACACACGAAATCACTGACCAAACACGTCTTTTAATATGGAGGGAAACACCCGGCGATATGTTAAAATGTATGGCATTTTTCTGAAGAACTATTTAGGTCTGCTTTAGAGTCCGAAATGTTTTGCCAAAGAACAAAGACGTAGTAGGCCTCAGGAAGATGTTCGCTGTTGCAATTCAGACACATTACATATAGCATTTAGCGATAAAGTTGTCCCATTCCTCAACTCTGTCAGTCCACCTGCTACGTGATTTCATCCGGGCTACGTCACGTGCACATTCCGAAGCCCATCGCTCATCCGCAGTACGTCACAAGCATGCTTGGAACAGTACTCTTTGGGACGTCAACAGTATGGACGTATGGTTTCACACATGTTTAAGCAACAGTGTTTAGGAACAGAAACGCTGTATGTGGCTCTGTGGTTTTTGCTACATGAGAAAAGTAACACAGGGCCAGAGCTGCTCGATGCCCCCTCATCAGCTGGAACCCCTGGCTGCTGGGCTTTCGGGAACTGCTGCAGTAGCTCAGCCTAGGGCGTTCCAAACCAGGCAAAGAGACTACCGGGTGCCGTCTGGTCAGGGACAGACTCAGATCCAACTGTTTGTTTAAACCACCCTGGAAGAGCAAGCCAGCATAGTGCTGTGAAACGGAGAGCTGTCGCATCGATGGATCATCTTGTTTGCTCTGCTCCACTGTGCACAATGGATGAATTCATGATTGGCGTGTTACGGTGTAGTCAGCTCCTGTGGGCTTGATCACGAAACTCACAAGAGCTGGTTAGATAAAGAACAAGTCAAATCATGATTTCCCCAGTTATTCGACTGTTAGAAATCACGTAGGGTGGCATGTTGCGCATATTCTTTTTTACCCCGCAACTCACATCATGCTTTATTAAGCGACGAAACACATCACATCCGCATGGCATAGTCTTATGATCTCTCAGTCTTTTTCCCGTTTGTTTAGTACATCGAACAAACTTTCTTTCTTCCACAATAATTACTCTAGTTGACAAACGACAAAGGATCATGAAACCACACGATTATAGTCATTTTAGCTGCAGTTCTTAGTTCATCAACGCAACAAACATTGAAGATATACATGTATGTATTTTCTTCCTTCGCACAGAACTCTTTATGGCATCTTCTCCTTTGTAGAGCCTTTCATGTAAAATCTATCTACATGAGAATGTTTACCATGCATCAAAACGTTCACTATTAAAAGGAAAACAATCCGTGAAAATGAAACATATTTTGAATGAGCTATCGCGGAAAAAATACCTTTTCTCGAGTCTTGCTATGAATCATTCAGCATAGATATCTCCTCTTTCAATAAATAAAATCATATATATATATATATATATATATATATATATATATATATATATATATATGTATGTGTGTGTGTGTGTGTGTGTGTAAAGTTGCGTAAATGAAATTTTCTGACAAAGGTGATGTGTACTGCAGATTTGTGTGTGTACTTAGCAGCTACAAGGGGAAAAATCCCTATAATATAATTTCCAGTTGACTCAGTTTTCTCTTCGTAGCCCTTTCTCTCTAACCCATAACTACACAATGCAGACCCATAAGAGCCTGAGCTCATCATACATATCTCTGTTGTCACTAAGTACAGTCGAGACCGGATGTAAGAAAGTCGTCGGGACCCAATTTTTGTCTTTCATACATCCGGTCTTTACTAAATCCGGTTAACCGGATGTATGAAAATATTGAGGATCGACTTTCATACATCCGGCCACGCATCTTTTACTTGATAAAAGTAGTTTTTTCATATCATTTTTGTTTTTATTTGGGTTTTTTTAATGTTTAAATGTTTTGATACATATCCTAGTTAGAAGAAAAGGTTTGTGAATAACAAGTGGAAAGTACACGTACTTACATACACACAATCAGGACAACCGGGAGAAAGAGCAACTGTTTGTGTAAGGAACTGTTCTGATTTGCATGTACCGTGCACTCTCCGCCCCCCTCTTTCTCTCTGTATATGTGTGCGCGCGTACGTGCGTCCGTGTGTTTGTGTGTGGCACAACTGTATTGTGTGTGTTCCCTCCAGAACCCTTTTGCGCTTTTGACGATGTTTTTGGTCGTGAAAGCTTTG
>JAWQFJ010027548.1:15000-20000 GCA_034096865.1 Theodoxus fluviatilis | reverse complement strand
ACAAACAATAACAAAAAAGCCCAAGTTTTACCGTTTATCATTTGATTTGCAGCTGACGATGTTAAAACATAGTGACTTGTAGTCCCTATTTTCTTCATTTATCGAAAATTACACCACAGGTACTTTCTGATCAGGGGAAAGCCCCTTTTAAATAGATGTTTAAAAGCCGACGAAAAACATCGACCCGTGTTGGAAACGTATACTTCGACCAACTGACAGAACAAATTATCATTACTTTATCGAACCTCATTGCAGAGTCTACAAACTTTCGTAAACTTTATTCTCCTTGCTGTCTTTCTGAGAAGAGTCTTGAATCCAGCTTTATCAGATCTCGTGTTCCTGTGCCGGAGTGGGTTATCAAAGACAGACACCGCGCCATTTTCTCCAGTCAGACAGCCTTCTCCTTCCTGTGTCAGACATGACAGATTTGCAATGCAGCCGTCGCTATCAGACGCAACGGAACAAGAGCAAAACCTCCATGCACTCAGTGTTATTGATGGGAGAGGCGAATTTCCCAGGACGACTGATATGCAATCCCAAGCAATCCAAAAGACATTTCCATGTTTCTTTTTTTACGGTCGCTGTAATCATGTGCAACGTCCGTTCAGTCAGATCTGGTAATAAATCAGTTTCCAAAACCTGATACTATCTGCTTTTTGCTACCGACGCCTGTTTGATCACAGCGATCACTTTGAAATGATACCGAAAACGCATTTTTGATTGCTTTGGATTGCTTATCCTGAGTGCGGGAAACTCGCCTCAAATTACCTACAAAGGCGCCTGGGAAATGCACTTGCAGTAAAGGCCAACAAAGCAGCATGCAATGTGCTGATACAACGCAGATGTGTCCACGTCATCAAAATACTGAGTTGTCTTGTCTTGAATGATAGATTTCACATATCGTATCTGTCCAGTAATGTAGATATTATCCCTTCGACGATATTTAACATAGAGACCCGCAGAAAAGCCAATACGATGTGTTCGCTTTTCGAACATTTTCCGACGAATATGCTGCAAGCTGGATACAGACGCATATTGACTTGCTTAAGACTGTAAAGATAGTATACCCAAAATGACGATCTCTTTTTTCCAAAAACTCGATTTAATATGAAAGAAGTATAATGATCTGATTGTGCAAGAGTAAAATTCAAAATTCAATCTTTGACGAATATTTTTATACACAAAAATATGAATCACTCTGTTTTATGGGTAAGAAGGATGACAATCTTCTCATTGAGAGCTAGAGCTAGAGAGAGAGAGAGAGAGAGAGAGAGAGAGAGAGAGAGAGAGAGAGAGAGAGAGAGCTAGAGCTAGAGAGAGAGAGAGAGAGAGAGAGAGAGAGAGAGAGAGAGAGCGAGAGAGAGAGAGAGAGAGAGAGACGAGAGAGAGAGAGAGAGAGAGAGAGAGAGACAGAGAGAGAGAGAGAGAGAGAGAGCTAGAGCTAGAGAGAGAGAGAGAGAGAGAGAGAGCTAGAGCTAGAGAGAGAGAGAGAGAGAGAGAGAGAGAGTCCAGTTGACTTGTGCTGATGAAGCAAACGAGATGTGTTTAAGTAACTAAGCTAGTAACAGGCGTACGATGCCATGGAATTGCAGTAGGAATTGCTCGATCTGTACCAAATTAAAATTGTCTTACGACTTAGTGTCAGCTGGATGGACGGAGAAAGGTTATTTAAATGACCGTCAGCCTGTGGAGGCTAAATGAAGCCATTGCATTGGAATGGCTCGGAAATACTTGTGACAAATAGCAAAAAGTGGTACTTTTTATGGGGGGGGGGTGTTTCTGTTTATTTTTGTCGTCGTTTTAATTGTTGTTTCGTGCTGTTGTTGTTTTGATTATGACTGCTGAGGACGCCACTACAGACTCACCAGCGAAGAGGCCCACCAAGAAACGACAGGAGGCATACATATGCCAGGATGGAGCCAGTCCCGTCAGGCCTTGCACCAGCAGCATCACTGCGCATGACAGGAAGATAGAACGCCGTCTTCCAAAGGTATCGGCCCACATGGCACCGACGGCACAGCCAAAGAAGACACCGGTTGCCTGGCAGTAGACCACGAATTCCTCCAGCCTCGCTTTGTCCACGCCCTCCAGCCACTGCACGGCAATCACAGTGACGTCACGCATTGCTTTCTCAACAAGCAGATAAAAGCAAGAGAGAGAGAGAGAGAGAGAGAGAGAGAAATAGAGAAATAGATAATAGAGAGAGAAATGGATAATGGAGAGAGAGAAATAGAGAGAGAAATAGAGAGAGAGAGAAAAAGAGAAAGAAATAGAGAGAGAAATAGAGAGAAATAGAGAGAGAAATAGAGGGAGAAATAGAGAGGGAGAAATAGAGAGGGAGAAATAGAGTGAGAGAAATAGAGAGAGAAATAGATTAAAAAAAGAGCAAAAGAGAGAAATACAGAGAAATACAGAAATAGAGATAAAAAGAGAAAGAGAAAGAGTGAGAAAAAGACAGAGATAGAAAGAGAGAAAGAGAGAAAGAGAGAGAGAGAGAAAGAGAGAGAGAGAGAGAGAGAGAGAGAGAGAGGGTTTGCACAGAAATACACACACATACAGACTTCTGGTTCTACTGAATATCGGACCAAAAACGATTGCTCAGATATCAAAAAGACGAACAGGAAGGTAGAATATACCGAACAAATAGATCCACAAATGAAGAAATGGACAAGGCAGCACATATTCTTGGACAGGCAGATATGCGCACGCGCACACGCATGCTCGAACACGTTGCTTTGCACACGAGAATGCGCGCGCGCACTTACGCACACACCACGACCACAGCATCAACACTGCAAGTCATCACTGCATCTGGACAGGGTCAAACAACAAAGAACAAGGGCAAAGAAAACGGGGAGGAAATTCTCACATCAGGCAGCTCCACCACGGTGCTCAGGAGGTAGAGCTGCTGCCTGTGGGGCTGGCATCCACCCTTTTTCACTTTTGTGCTGTTGATACCCTCCCCCTCTCCTTCCTCCTCCCCCTCCCTCGCCCCACCGGCCTCCATCTTCTCCGCCATGGCCCAGTCCATGGCCACCAGTGTCGAATCGTTCCACGTGCTGATCGTGCTGACATTGGTGACGTCTTGGGTACTTCCTCCTGCCTTTGCTTCTGCCTCGTGTCCATTTGTCGCGCACTGCGGTGGAGAGGTCACTTCCGGGTTGACGTAGCACAGGTAGAGGAGGCAGGTAAGGGAAATCGCCTGCACGCAAGTGCAAAGCAGGAACACCCGCTTCTGGAAGAGTCCCATCCTGCCGCTCCGGCGGAGGATGGTCTCATGCGCAGATGCGCTGCCATCCTCCATGACTTGGGACACAGCCTGAGCAGGGAGCAAGAAGAGTGGACTTAGCCTTTGTCTATTTCTGTTTTTGTCCCTGCTTCTCTCTCAATCTCTGTCTTACTAGGTGTTTGGTTGCGTTCTATCTCCCCCCTTTCTCTGTCTCTGACTGTGTCTCTGTTACAGTCTCTCTCTGTGTCTCCGCTGCTATCTCTGACTCTTGCTGTCTCTACCACTCTATCGCTTTGCCTTGGCCACCTCATCTGATTTCGTCCAAAATTTCTTCTCTCTCCGAATTCGAGTCTCTTTTTCAGCCTCTGTTTGTATCTCTGTACGTCTGTATCTGTCCCTCTCTCTGCGTCTGAGTCTCTGTCTCTCCTTCTGTCATCGCTTAAGTTCTTGTCTTTGGCTCTGTCTCCATTTCTGTCTCCGTCCTCCCCGGCTCTGCCTCTGTTGAAGTCAACGCCAGCAGCCTCAGCTTAGGATGTCTTTCACAACACAAATCCAAATCTCCTTCGCCTTCTTTTCAGCTGTTGAAGAGGGAAGGTCATAATCTCGGTAGTGAAGTCACCCACGTAATCCAAAATGAAGACGACTTTTTTTCCAATGGAAAGCTACTTACATACAAACGGTTACTTTTTCTGAGAGACTGATCGTTTCCCTAACCATCCAAGAATGGAATACTGTCGGCAACCACAGTGGAGACCGTTTCACTTTTCGACAGAATCAGGATATCGGTTTAGAATGTAAATCCAGCTGCACTGATACGAACACACAGAGCTTTTTGAACACAAGATCGGCCTGAGTGGATGAAGGGGGGATGGATTTGATCCGTCTTGATGGAGTTCTAGCGAAGCCTTCCACTGGCAGATTGAAATCCCTCTCGCACGCAGTTATCTTCCCTTTCCCCCTTGGCGCTGGTGCAAGTCGTGAAGAGGCATCTCTGAAAAAGACCATGTACAGGTCAATAGGTCAATATTGCGATTGGATGACATCAAGACTTTCTTCAAGTGCGAAGTTTCATGTAAGCGAGCGGACAGTCATAGCTGAACCGGTGGGGTTTTATCTAGTTTTGGTCTGTGCGAACGAACGGATGAAGAAATGAACAAACTAAAAACAAAGGAAAGAAAGAAAAATGTTATCAGTTAACTGCCATAAAACATGTTCCTCTTAGAAAAGAAGCATCACTAATCGATTACAGATGGTACAATCATTTACTGACTGCACATCCCATGGTTTGCATCCGTTAAAAATGTGATTTAGACACGAGCAAATGAACATCCCAACATTGCATGTTCTTTACAAAACCGATCACCTCCGATTACGACATTGATACGGTTCTTTCACGAGGACAAATGGACGGAGACAGGTTATATTTGTGTCTTTTTTTGTCGCCTTTCCGGAATAAATTTACTCCTCGCAGCAATGGGATTTTAACGTGACAATCTCGTGATAAGAACGATGAAATATTACAACTTTCAACCACCCACCTTCCCAATTCCCATCCCCCGCACCATGCCGAACTAACCAACCAGCCAACCAATCACTCAACCAGCCTGCCAGCCAGCCAACCAGTCAATCACCCAGCCAGCTAATAAAACAGCCAACCGGGCATCCACACCAAGCAAGTAAGCAAGAAATCACATTTAATTCATGGCATGGAAACGATACTTGCAGGACGTTGCGCGCGTGCGCGCGAGCACACGCACACACACACACACAC
>JAWQFJ010027548.1:0-12500 GCA_034096865.1 Theodoxus fluviatilis | reverse complement strand
ATCAGCGTATGAAAACCCTCCAACGCTCTCTTCATTCGAAAGCACGGTAAGCATATGAGCATGCTTTGCTGACTCGAAACACGCTAAAGGTGAAATTCTGATGAACCCGAGTAATCTATACCCTGACACAATGTAATTGGACGAGATGATGGCGACCACAATAGAATGATGGGTGGAACAATAACAAACGGAAATTAAATCTGTGCAGAAACGACAGAACGAGAACATTCTCGGTTGTTTTAATCTCATCCATCACGAGTTGCAATAAAACTGCAGATGTCGAATGATACATAATTCTTGTTTCTAGAAAACGCTGCAAAAAGCGCTCTGCGTTTGTTTCATTTCGTTGGCATTTCATCCATTTCCAATGTAGAAGAAAACTAGCTCCCTTAAATTGTTCCTTTCCCGCGTCTCACTCACTTTATCATCGCATCTAGCACTCTGGCTTCACTCTGTGTCCCACAGCAGCCGTCTGTTATGCCTACACTGAAGCTCGAAGCGTTGCGAGACGTGCACAGGCAAACTGCAGTCGTCACTTGCGTGCAGGACTCACACGGAAGACAACACATCGCCGTGCTGCATGGTCTCTCAATGAAGACTATATACAGAACTTGGCCGCCAGAATGGTGAAAAGGGTGAGAAAAACTTATCACAGCACTCCAGAGCTGCAGGACCTGCATTGGTTCTCAGTTTAGAAACGGATCGTGTTCAAGATCTGTACACTTGCGTACAGGTGCCCGAACGAAGCGGGAATGCCGTCATATTAACGTGACTTGATCAATCTTTACAGGCCGGCCAGCCCACTCATAATTATCTGCTCAGGGTGTTCTCCTGAGTTGCTCCCAAATGACAACCAAAAAATGGGAAGAGAGGGTTTTCTATTCCGCAGGCCCCCAGACTTTGGAACGCTCTCCCAGACAGAGTGAGGGCTACTCAATTTCTGTCCACTTTCTGGAAAGGCCTGGAGAACTTCCTTTTCTGGAGCTGAAATAAATGTTGTACCCATTCCTGTGTGAAGCTCTGCAGAGCAGCAGACCTACTGAACTTCAGGCGCTATACAAGAGGCTTACATATATACATACTACACTAATACATCAAAGGAGTTCTAGCGCAATTCACTAATAAGTTCATCTTATTTGCCAGTAATGCGTTCATACATAGCACCAGACAGCTGACAAAGTTGAAACAGAATGTGCCTTGTTCATCGTCCTTGAATGAAATGTGATCTGAGACTGGAAAAGACAGTACATACAAACTAAACAAACTTGTCACTTTGCTATTGCACGGGCTAAGGACGCTGTACGGAGGGCACTTCTGGCCGCGGAAATAAGTTCCGAGTAAACTGAGGTGCGTTGCTTAACTACCTCGTTGGCGAATAACTCCTCGCGCCCTAGGTCAAGGCAAGGCAGGCCACTAGGCAACGGCATCATCAGTTGGCAAGGTGCAAGTCTGAGAAAACATGCCTGCGTCCTGGCGCGAGAGTCGGTGAAGAAGTTGCCGTTAGACATGACGATACAGACCTCACAGCAGTTTTTCATTTGATAGGAGATACCATGGTGACATCTCGAATGGCACGGGAACTTTAAAAAAAGCATCCCGGGTTCAATTATCGATAAATTTGTAGAAAGTGTTGTGCTTCAATACGCTTCGTGTCAATTCGAGGGACATACATAAGAGAGTGGACACGCACGGTGCTTCATGAATGCAACGATAAACATTTTCGACAGAGTTTGTCCAGAAACAAAGTATATACATACTCCTCAAAATATACAAATAAACACTCGAACAGCAAATATTTCCGTGAATGTGCACGTTTCCATTCTCGGACAGTGAGAAGCATATTACAAGCACTGCCGTCTGTAAACAGCAACCCAGCTGGCTCGGTCTCCGCCATGTTGGGTCATCCGGGCCTTCTTAGCCGGCTAGACGCGGCTAAGTATATCCAAAGCTTCCTCGGCAAACCTCCTTGTGTGCGAGACGCCATGGGAAACGCCCTCACCTCGCATTTCCTGCAAGGACCTTGCAGGATCCTAGCATTAGCAACGTGACACTGCACGTGTTGCATCCAAAGAGCGAAAAGACAAGAATGCTGAGGATGCGGACGTCTCAAATGAAACTGGCACTACAGAACCATCAATTAGGATTCTGCACTTGGCATGGGATGGTCTCCTCGAGCTGTACCTGCAGAATAAGCCCCAGAGGCACCAATCTTTCCAGAATGTGTAATTGGAAACAGACCATTTGGGGACCAGCACTAATGTGCAAAGACAGGATTTCCAGCACAGCGTGCAGTCGTTCATTCATCACTGCCATGCCTACTTGAGAGAAATAAGTTCAGCACGGGCAGTTGCTTTCAAAGCCGAGGACCAGATCTTCCAAACAAAAAGCGTTCTTCGTCGAGAGGGGAGTTCCTGCACAACAGGAGGCGGAAAGCCGTCCATCGAAGGAAGCAGCTTGTCAAGATTTCGTGTAGCCCGCCTGCTCCCTCTTCGAGCAAGGTACGCTCTAAGGACTAAACATGTTGCCCGCCTGCTCTCTTTAGAGCGAGGTACGCTCTAAGGGCTAAATCTGGCGTGTAGCCCACCTGCTCTTTCTTGAGCGAGGTACGCTCTGAGGACTAAGCCCGGCAAGTTGCTCGCATGCTCACTTTCGAGCGAGGTACGCTCTTAGGGCTATACCTGGCGTGTAGACCGCAGACAGCCACCAATGACAGAGATCTCACAAAGTTTTCCTTCCATCACAGCTTTCCTCATCTGCACTTCCTTCATGCATAAACCCAGAACCATTCACGTTCCATTTACATTATATGTGTTGTTTCCTCCTTAACCTCCATCCACGGTGAACGTTTTCTCCCATGTCCCTGTGGCACATAAGTGCCGCTTGGGGCCGTTAATGCAAGTGCTACTGAGCGGACCCCGAAGACTCAAAGCCCATAACACGGCAGCTGACAGTGGAGCTGTCAAGCAGCACAGGTTGTGTGATGTTCTTCAACTCAGCAGAGTCCAGCCGACCGAGCTTACCCTTTTGCATACAATGACAGCGACGTCGTTCAGTTGAGTTTCCACTCCACTCTGTGAAGAGCAAGCTCATCGCACAGTTTAGGCCAAAACAAAAATAGTTGTGGTTAGGGTAACCGGATCAACCTTATATTTTTCTGCCGATCCTAAACTCTTTTTTTATAGTGGAAAAAAAAGAAATTGTCGGTAAACAATGGGCTGTGTGCTGTCTCATTTTCCCCGTCCAATAGGCACTCGGGTAATGCACTATTAACGTTTTAAAAAAAATCTGCTAAAGAGAAAATTTATGTTCAATCTGGCCTCTTAATTTTTATATAAAAAGAAGTTCAGGCTGACTTACGACCCTTTTTTTGGTTGCCATGTTACCGTAACCACGACTTATTCCCTTGTGTGCCTTACCTAAGTAAATGCGCTGCAATGTTTACCCCATTCAAGCCCAGCTTCAGAGAGGATATATACTCACGGACATAAGAAACGCGAAAACGTTAGTCCGCCTTCGTCATATCCTAACACGTCCGTATGCTTCATCAATGCAGAATCTGCACTTATCTGTGAACATCACACGTCCCCATTGTTGCCTGCGCCAGTTGATTCTAGCCTGAGCCCACTGGAGACGAGCCTGGCGATGACGATGAGTCAGCACTGGTCCTGGAGCTGGACGACGGTTTAGTAGCCCGTTCTCCTTGAGGCGACGGCGCACTGACCTGGCGCTGACTCGACGTTGGGCATTGCCTAGCAAGTTTGCTGATGTGGTAGTCGCCTTCAGGAACTTTTGTTGCCGATGGCTTCTTAAAATGTAGCGGTCTTGCCGAGGGGTCGTAGCTCGAGGCCTGCCTGACCGTGGTCCATCAGCAACCGTGCCAGTCGCCTGGAAACGGTGCTCTAGACGGTAGATAGTCGAGAGGTGAACATTGAATAGGTTTGCGACTCTTCGGTGAGAAACACCAGCTTCCAAATGGGCAAGCGCTCGGTTGCGTTCTTCTGCGCCAAGTCTTGGCATCGCTGCTGAGGACTGATGAAAAGGAAAGAGAAAAATGTTAGGCCTGCTTTTTATTGAGGTACAACCCCTGAACACTGCTACAGCAAGCACATTTTGCTGCACAACTTGCAAGTGCCTCCCATGAGGCGATCACCATGCCGCATTTGACAGTCCTTTGCCACTGTAAACAGAACGTTGTGCACGAAATGTGCACGTTATGCGGACGTTAAGTGTGCAAATGCATAAGCACTGTACGCAAAATATCTCAAGATTGTATTTAAATATTAAAAATACACACTAACTTTTTCGCGTTTCTTATGTCCGTGAGTAAGAGACTAAGACTGAACGTGCCACTGTAACACTTCAACAGATATCTGTTTCATGTCTTACAAGTCGTTCATCTGGTAGCACTGGAAGAATATCACCAAAGGAGAAGTATCTTGCCATTAGTACTGAACTCAAGCACCAGCAACGCTGCATTTCTGGCTACAAGTCGACTTTGAGAGATGTGTTCTTCCATTGGACGAGACTCTCGTTGACTTCTCACCCATGCTTGACCCTTAACCCTGTAATGTTCTCGACATCTCCGTCACCTCAAACTTCTGCGTGCTTTTTGCTATTCTTCCCATGCGAATCTCCCCTAAGAACTCATACTCTCTTGCCTATTTCGCACGTAATGTACTTGATATACTTTTGGTTAGACCCCATTAACTATTAGCCTGCTTCCCCTTTTTTTTAACTCTTTGTTGTTTTAAAGAAGTCTCTACAATCTATTTCACTTATTCCACATTTACATCACATTTCACTTCTCTGGACAACTTTCGTGAAACCTCTCTCCCCAAGTCTCTATCCCTACCAACTCAACTCATTTCTGCCTCGCCATCCATTAATAGTCTGCGTCCCTAGGGATGCCCTGCAATGACCTCGAGTGCCCTGGGTTCTCTCTCTTGATTCAGACGTCACGCGCTTCTCTGTCAAGAAAACCACGCCATTGGAGGTATACCCCCTACCTCCTTTCAGATAGCGCCTCTAATTAGCGAATAAACTGACTTAAGAGCGTGGGAACGAAGAGCTAGGCGATGGTGGCTACTTGAAAAGCAAACCGAATGCCTTGATAGGCGTGCTTGACCCCACTGTGGTTGTCCAGAACATCGGTGGCACTGCTGACGTTGATAACGTCACAGCAGTAAAGCCTTGCTGGACGACAGTGCACAGAGCAGCCAAAACAGGTGGAGTGCCCTGCATAGGAAGCACTGTTCTGTAGACCACAAATCTGCTCTTGCACACAACGTAGATAAAATTTCGCGCAGAGTAGCGCCTCTGTCGAAAACTAAACACAACCATGCACCCTTTGACCTCCAGCAAGGATAGGAACCAGTGTGGTCTCAGGACATTGCATTTTCCAGAGCAGCATGAGCATCAGTACGCGCGTGTCTGATCCTGTTGCTCATCTTCTCGTGGAGCTTTCAAGTGAGATTCGATCCTCCCAGAAGACTCTCATGACCTTGCAGAGCGATGTCGAGTGTAATTGATCCAAATGTTTTCGAGATTTCTGGAGGTTTCTCATGGTTCCTCCGACTCACAGCCATGAAAGCAAGCGTGTTTTGCCAAGACACTCCCTCCTAGCACCGCGCTTGAAATATCGGTTTTATAGGACTCCACGTTTATGTGATTCGTAAGAAAAGCTTCGTGTAAAATGTGTTCGTTGCTGCACTAGTTCTTCGAACTCGTTGCTCTTCTTCGGTGTCTTGTTTGGAGAAAAAAAAGAGTTCTTTTCGATAAAGTTTCAGAGATCCAGAGCATCTACGGGGTTAAGTATAGTTCAAAGGGCGTACTTTTTGGTACGAGTGATATCAAAAAGATGAAGCACTGGCACGCTCGATAAAACTGGATAACGGCCATCGCTAAGCCAGTGCACAAGCCCAAGGCCATAGATGAGCATTATTAAAATGGTCCATCACATGTTGCAACATGCAGACAGACAAGCGTCGATAAGTATTAGTACACATATCAGACCAAGGTTAAGCAAGAAAGAACCAAAGAGGGAGGGGGGGGGGGGGGAGTACAAATTGATGCGGATTGTCTACGAAAAGCTAAGAAAAGTAAAAACAAACACACTATCAAAATGATGCCACTGCGAAAATGAGTGTCTTTCCTGGTATCAAAAGGGCTCTATGTTTTATCAGCGCACATCACGATTTCACAATTTACGAAGGAGAATTTGTCAGATTTATTGTTGTTCTTATTTCGCAACAAAAGCAAGGATATACTAAAGCAAAGGCTTTTAACTTATTATTCGGTGATATTCAACCATGTACCACTTCTCGACTGCTGATATTCATTCTGCACTCTTTAGTCACCGTACGTCATCAGCGTTGCACTCACTGCACCGCCGCTGTTGTCTTTCGTAGACATCAATGCCATGTGTTTCCTAATAGCGGTACTGCTGGTAGTAATGCCATTGATGCAACTCGATCTGCTAGTGCTGTTGCTAGTGCTGTTGCTGGTGCTGTTGTTGACTGTGATGCTGCTGTTTTTGTCGTAGTTTCTAATGCTACTGCTGATAAAATATCAGTGTCATTACTGCTGCGGTTACTCTATTGCTGCCTACTGCTATTACTGCAAGCGCTGTCACTGCTGCAGCAGTTGCTGTTACTGTTACTGGTGCTGCTTTTGTAGCATCGAGTACAACTGTCTATGCTACTGCTACTCTTAGTGCTGCTCGTGATGCTGCTGGTGTTGTGTTGCCACCTCATGTAGTGCAACACGTACAGTTATTGCCGCCGCTGCTGCTGCTGCTGCTATTACAGGTGTTGTTAACGTTGCCCCAATTGCTGGCATCGACGCTGACAATGCTTTTATTGCTCTACCGGTACGGCTGCTGGTGTTGCTATTGCTCTGCTACTGGTACCACTGCTGGTGCTGTTGCAGCTTCTGCTTCTGCTATTGGACTGCAGGCAGTGCGTGTGATGTTTCCCCTGCCGCTACTGGGGCGACTGTTGGAGCTGGTGGTGCTATCGCTCCTCTTCACTTATTTCGAGCATCACATTTCCATGGACAAATTGCAGCGCCGGATTCTCGGCGACGTCTGTGACCCGTCAGTCCGGCAGCCATTAATCACGGTAACCCTGACACGCAGAAGCTGCCGCTCTCTGATTTCTCCTCTCTGCAGAGATAGGGAGAGGAGGGAAAGGGGAGATGGGGGGGGGGGGGGGGGGGGGGGGGGGGGGGGGGGGACTCGGGGAAAGGGAGAGAGGAGAGGTGGCATTAGGAGAAAGGACAGGGAGGGGAGTTAAAAAATGACTTGAAAATGGGTCGGGGTGGACTACTCGCTAGGACCAGGAATGGCGAAGGAGGACTGGGCGGCAGTCCAAACAGTCGTTGGAACGAGATCCCAGATGGCTGTCCCGAAGCGTGACTCACTTAGTGTCCTACATAGCAAACCTCGGTGGAAGCCTGTCTCCGTTGGTTAACCGTAAAAGTCCCACTGCCATGCCCAATCTGCATCCACTGCCCTGGTAGGCACGTCCGAGTTGCAGCACAGAGCGCTGGCTGTACACCAGTTGCCCCTGTGCTAACCAAGCATGCAAATCCAACGGCAAATCGACTTCTCTCGTTTGGTTTCTCTAGGTAAAGGGAGTTTGTTCTGTCTCAGCTCACACCACCGGAGCGACTCGGAATTTTTTTCTAGTTAGTGACTACAGGACAGAGCTTTTGGTTCACCATTCTGCAGGATCACTGCAATCAAATCTTTGCAAAATATTTAGTGTGTCCGTGTCGAAAACTGAGTGCTGATTGACAATGCGGGTTTCTTGTTACTGCGTTCAATCGACTTTCTCGTGAAGGAAGCGTGAGTGGTGATGTCGAGGCTGCCCCCAAACTGTCATCCATTCTGGCGTGTGCGTCTCCAGGGGCCCTGCCACGACCGCAGGAACTTGATGCAGACACGTGGTCACTCCCTGCTGTCTGCCAGGCTTGTTAGGAGTTCTGATGACTGGCGTGGGCGCTGACTCCCTTCGGACTGATGGAAGCCGGTGAGAGTTCTTGTCTGTAGTGGACTCAGGCTTACTCCACCAGCCACATTATAGCCATCACAGTCCTTTGAGCATGATGGGAATATATGCTCCACGCTCTGAATCAACGAGCTAAATATCAAACTGGAAATAATCTTCCTCGTGTCAATTTTAGTTGAATTTATTGTTTCGGTAATCAGAGGCTTGTGATGTGGATGTTCTGTCCGTTTACAGAGACAATGATGCCTTGTTGTTGCTTCTATCGCTGCTTTCCCGAATCTATTTCTCCTCTTTCGTAGCAAAGCATCCTTTTTTCCCCCACGTCGTCGTTGTAACAAATACCATTATTTCGTTTTCTTTTTTCTGATGAAATTTTTTCCTGGGGAATGTCAAGCCCGGTCGCCGCAGCGCAGCGCCTAGTTACCAGGGTAACTCCTGGATGGGAGAGGCAGTGTGGGTGAGGAACCCTGCCCAAGAATGCAACTCTAAGATCCGCGCAGCTTCTAACTCAGGAACCGCTGGCTGCCCGCGATAACGGGCGAGCGCGCTACCCACTGGCCTGGACCCTGTACAGTGATCTACACAGCGTTCCTGGTCACGTCACAGCCGCCGCCTGTCCTTGAAGTGTTTTCCCCGTTCTCTTCTTAGTCCGTGTAATTTCTTACAATTCTAATTTTATTTGTCGATTTTCTTGTCCACTCGTTCTACATAACATCTCTATTTAAAGAAGCTGAAAAAAATCACTTCTTCCGCCATTCCTCCTCCTACTACTTATCCTGTTATTCGACCTCCCTTTCATGTTTCTTCTTCTACTGTCTTCCCTCCTTCTCCTCCTACTTTATTTGCTCTTCTTTCTCGTTCTCTTTTTCGTTTTCATCCTTTTGTTTCCATCCTTCCATCTCCCTCTTTATGGTCTCCTCGTCCTTCTGTTCCTCGTCGTTTTCATGCCCGTCATCGTCCACCTCCTCTTCGTCGCCGTCTACCCCGTCCTCCTCCTCCTCCTCCTCCTCCTCCTCCTCCTCCTCCTCCTCCTCCTCCTCCTCCTCCTCCTCCTCCTCCTCCTCCTTTTCCTCTTCCTCCTCCTCCTCCTCCTCCCCTCCCACCTCCTCCTCCCCTCCTCCTCCCCACTCCTCCTCCTCTCCTCCCCCCCTCCTCCTCCTCCTCTCAAAATTTGCGGAGGTATCATCCTAATTGCCTCACGCCTGTGCAGTAATCAGACTGCATTCAAGAGTGCATCACCAGCATCGCACCCGACATCGAGAGGCTGGGCACTCGGGCAGACACTCGCCACTCGGCAGTCCGTATCACACGCCACGGTTGCAGACCGGATGCGCCGCCGGAAATGGCGATACGTCAGGACCGCACTAACGAGGCTGGATGATGCTATTTAGTAGGACAGCAGCGCCAGATAGCACAGCATCCGTTGCGTGGAATTGCTGCGTTCGAATATTCAGGCTTGATGTGCTTTCGCTGGCATCGACGCCTACTGCCTTTTGTCGGTGATTGCGATCAATGGAGTGTGAGTGTGTGTGTGTGTGTGTGTGTGTGTGCGTGCGTGTGTGTGTGCGCGCACGCATGTGAGTGTGTGTGTGTGTATGTGCGTGTGTGTATTTGTTTGTGTGCGTATGTGTATGTGTGGGGCGTGCTTGCGCGCGCGTACGTGTAAGTGCGTGTGTGTGTTTGTTTGTGTGCCTAGGTGTATGTGTGGGTCGTGCTTGCTCGCGCGTACGTGTATGCGCGCGCGTGTGTGTGCCTGTGTGTGCGTGTGTGTGTGTGTGCCTGTGTGTGCGTGTGTGTGTGTGCCTGTGTGTGCGTGTGTGTGTGTGTGTGTGAGAGAGAGAGAGAGAGAGAGAGAGAGAGAGAGAGAGAGAGAGAGAGAGAGAGAGAGAGAGAGAGAGTGAGAGTGTGTGTGTTTTCATGGGTTGGGAGTGGGAAAGGGGAAAACAGCAGGCAGTTCTGCGTTTTTCCTCCAAGTACTAAGCTTTCCTACACGTGGATGTAAATGAGACTAGCCCAACCGATTCTTGCTGATTCAGCCTCTCTTCCTGATAGGTTCCGGCCGTACACACCGATAGCTGTGCGATAGTCCGAGATACAAAGGGTAGGAATTGAGGTAATAGGAGTTTGAGTGCCACTGAGCTATTTTCCTTGCTTTCTCTCCTCATCAGCACACGCCATCCTCCCTGTGAAACTCTGTGGTTTCACGTGAAGCCCCTCCTTCAGCTGTCTGATTGACTGCTCATAGGGTGGGAAAGAAATGGGACGATGTTCTATTTTCACGTTCGTGTGGATAGACAACAAGAGCTATCGAGTCCCTTTTTCAAGATGGGTTACTGGTGAGGGTGGGACATGCATCACCCATTTCTGTCTACTGTATATAACAGGCAATGCGACAGTCGCGTTGTTCACACTACCATATTTTCCGACTCGGTAGACACATGTAGCATTTTTCTCCGTGTCTAAAGGAGCATCGTCTGCATTGTGCTAATGCTATGTAATCAATGATTGCCTGGCATGTTAATGACATCACGGGCGCTATCATCTCTATATATTATTCTCTGGGCGATTCGATTACACGATGCATTCATTACATAGAATGGGAACCTTCTAATCCACCATTCCTGCGATTCCTGTGATCTTGTATGGTAATCGCGTAGGAGAATTTGCCAGTGCAGTTTGTTCAGTAATCACAAATGCTTCGAGTACCGAGCCAATGGGCTGCAGATGATACAATGATGTGCAGTTTCAAAAGGAAACGAGGCAACAGCATAGGGCAGCCTGTCTGCCTCAAGATGACATCATTTCATTAAGCATGCGTGTTTAAAAAAAAAGATACTGACGGAGAAGGATTAGAGCGGAATAGGGCATGTGTGACTGTGTGTGACTCTGTGTGTGTGTGTGTGTGCGTGTGTGCGCGCGCATGTGTGTATGTGTGTGTGTGTGCGCGCGCGCTTGTGTGTGCGTGTGTGTGTATGAGCGTGCGCGCGTGTGTATGTGTATGTGTATATGTGTGTATGTGCGCGCGCTTGTGTGTGCGTGTGTGTGTGTGACTGTCGGCCCCGTAACAAGCAAACACCCAAATTATGAGAAACTATCAGGAAAATAAACATGAATTACATTTAATTACTACCTGAGTGAAATAGAGATTTGAAAACAAACTAGTGGCAGCCAGCCCAACTAACCCTGAGGGAAACAGGTCCATCCATGGCAGAAGAGGGAGAGTATCTTGCAGTTGTAGGTGGAGAGGGAGCAGCACATAGCAACACGACCACTGATTCATATGAGTTAACATCGATACCCTCATACGCTGCTTTCTTCTTCTAGGGGTTTGTCTTTCTACTTCAGGTACTTGTAGCTGTCAGGCTGTTACGGGGATGCACAAACGATATAACAAGGTCCCAGGGTTACTTACAGATTTTTATAGTTTCAGCATTAAACAGGCCCGTAACAGGGGTAGAAAAGAAAAAGAAAAATTTAAAAAATGTTACATTGGTATCTGCTTCAACCACAACATCCTCAATGACCCTCACTTTCTTATACTATAGCAGCACAATTAAAATATCGGTCAGCCTTCTATTATAAAACATAAAAGCACGTAAGTCAGCCCTTGACAAGTAAAACTATCGACCCGTATAAGCGTTCGCACCACCCTTCCACCTCTGCCTCTCTGTCTCTCTCTCTCTCTCTCTCTGTCCGTCTCTGCTGTGGTTGTGGAGCCGATCTCTTCTCTTCGTCTGCTTCTCTCTTTGGTGCCTCGCCCTCCTCTTCTCTCTTCTTCTCACCCAGCAGGCGGACCGATCTCTTCTTCTCTCCTCTCCTCTCCTTTCGCCGACTCTAGGCAGACTGTAGGCAGACTCAGGCAGACTCTGGCAGACTGATCGCTGTCTTCTCGCTCTCTCTAACATAGCTATCGGCTCACAAACAACTCACGACCAAACTTTTATCACCACCATTCAGACCCCAGAGCGAACACCGCTCACCACCCCGGGTCAGAACTCAATTTATACTCACTCCAACCCTTCATTTCAATTCCAATACAACCCTCGGATTACTAACCAGCAAAAAATACACGTCTCTGTCAAGTAAAATACTTTCGAAACCCATTTCCCCATTACAACCCCCACCTTTTAAACGAAAAGAAATTAGTTGTTCCCACACGGGACAACAATTTATTTTCTTTCAGCATTTCAATCCAGTACTGTACAGACACAGGTTTATATATGAATACACAGGAATTTATGCATCAAAAACTCTAGATAGGGCATTAGCCATGACATTCTCAGAACCAGGAATATGCAAAATATACAAATTATATTGTTGCAACGCCAAACTCCAGCGGAGAAGGCGCTGATTTGTTGCTTTCATGTGATGAATGAAAGTTAAAGGATTGTGATCAGTAAACACCGTCACCGGCTCTAGGTGACCCTTAAGATAGATTTCAAAGTGTTTTAGAGCCTGCATCAGACCCAAGGCTTTCTTCTCTACAGTAGA
>JAWQFJ010027547.1:20000-21906 GCA_034096865.1 Theodoxus fluviatilis | reverse complement strand
TATGTATGTATGTATGTATGTATGTATGTATGTATGTATGTATGTATGTATGTATGTATGTATGTATGTATGTATGTATGTATGTATGTATGTATGTATGTATGTATGTATGTATGTATGTATGTATGTATGTATGTATGTATGTATGTATGTATGTATGTATGTATGTATGTATGTATGATGTATGTATGTATGTATGTATGTATGTATGTATGTATGTATGTATGTATGTATGTATGTATGTATGTATGTATGTATGTATGTATGTATGTATGTATGTATGTATGTATGTATGTATGTATGTATGTATGTATGTATGTATGTATGTATGTATGTATGTATGTATGTATGTATGTATGTATGTATGTATGTATGTATGTATGTATGTATGTATGTATGTATGTATGTATGTATGTATGTATGTATGTATGTATGTATGTATGTATGTATGTATGTATGTATGTATGTATGTATGTATGTATGTATGTATGTATGTATGTATGTATGTATGTATGTATGTATGTATGTATGTATGTATGTATGTATGTATGTATGTATGTATGTATGTATGTATGTATGTATGTATGTATGTATGTATGTATGTATGTATGTATGTATGTATGTATGTATGTATGTATGTATGTATGTATGTATGTATGTATGTATGTATGTATGTATGTATGTATGTATGTATGTATGTATGTATGTATGTATGTATGTATGTATGTATGTATGTATGTATGTATGTATGTATGTATGTATAAATTGCCCGATCGCCCCTGCCAGTCAACAAGAAAATCGAAGCCATCAACCCCATGATTTCATCAAAAATGAATTTTCTGTATGAAAATATTCACTTCACTGAGAAGCTATTGCAAGAAATTGAGAACATGATTGTTGACTCTGTTCGTGAACAGCTGAAACTAAACTCGTCGTCCACTCGGGCTCAGATCTTCACTCCCAGAAAGAAAGGCGGGCTAGGTATAATCAGACCCCGCACCATGTTCTATGCAAAGCGTGTTTCATTCCTCCTGTCAGTATTGAACAGTGACGACCCCCATGTACGAGCTTCTGCAAGAGATAGCTTGTTTCTCCATATGAACAAGAGGAAGATCCCCCTGACTGAAGACGAAGAGAACAACTTTGGTGGGTACCAAACAGGCGACGCATATAAACTCATGAAGAAAAGCAGGGTGAACTGGCCGCGATCTGATTTCACCGAATTGCATGAGCTCTGTTGTAGACTGAAGATACATCTTGACTATGACATCCACAGAGACTTATACGCCATCATCACCCCAGCACCTGACGATGAAGAAATCTTCCTCAGATGCTCGTGCCCAAAGACCCTCTACTCGCTGTTCAAACAACGTGAGGTGGACAGAACACTTCATCACTGGCAGGAGCTGCATCAACAAGGGAGATTGCAGCGTGAAACTCTGCCATACGCTGACATGAACAACTCCATCGGTCACCTGACAAACCCAAAGATAAGCGACCACATTACGAGATTCATCGCCAAGGGAAGACTGCAGCTCTTGGAAACAAACGCAGTCAACAACGTGTACTACCCTGAGACCTACCAGAGGGAGTGTAAGCTATGTGGTTTTCCAACGGACACGAACTCACACGCACTCAACGGATGCAGACGTCTCAAGGGACTGTACTCCGAGCGGCATGACAGGTGTGTTGAGATCGTCCGACAAGAACTAGTAAACAATGTCATCACTGAACACTGTGAACTGTTTCAGAATCAGACCATCACAGTAAATGGACATATGATAGACAGTTCCAAGCCAGACTTGTGTTTTTTAGACCGTACCCAGTCTGTAGCCAGAATTGTAGAAATTTCCAACCCATTTGATGCGTTTCTCGACCAATGCTACCATCACAAATTTGATAAATA
>JAWQFJ010027547.1:7500-15000 GCA_034096865.1 Theodoxus fluviatilis | reverse complement strand
TCCCATCATCCAATCCCATCAATCATCCATCCCATCATCCATCCATCCCATCATCCATCCATATCATCATCCATCCATCCCATCATCCATCCATCCCATCATCCATCCATCCCATCATCCATCCATCCCATCATCCATCCATCCCATCATCCATCCCATCATCCATCCATCCCATCATCCATCCATCCCATCATCCATCCATCCCATCATCCATCCATCCCATCATCCATCAATCCCATCATCCATCCATCCCATCATCCAACCCACCCATCCATCCATCCCATCATCCATCCATCCCATCATCCATCCATCCCATCATCCATCAATCCCATCATCCAACCCACCCATCCATCCATCCCATCATCCATCCATCCCATCATCCATCAATCCCATCATCCATCCATCCCATCATCCATCCATCCCATCATCCATCCAACCCACCCATCCATCAATCCAATCGTTCATGCATTCTTTCATTCATCCATCCTTTCATATATGCATCCATCCATCCATTCATCCATCCATCCATTCATCCATCCACCCATTCATCCATCCACCCACCCACTCGCCCATCCATCCATTTATGCATTCATGCATTCATCCATGCATCCACCCAATCATTCATCTATCCATCCAGTCATGCAACTAACCATGCATTTTTTCATTTATCAACTATGCATCAGTCCATCCCATCGTCCATCCAACTATCAGTCCATATATGCATTTATTCATCTATCTATCCATGCATGCATCAGTCCATGCAAACATCTATAGCCATCCATGCAGCCATCCATACAGCCACATCTTTATCCATTCATTCATTCATCCATCCATCCATCCATCCACCCATCTATCCATCAAATCCATCCGTCCACAAATACATCCATCCATTTATCCATCCATATGCACATTCATCCATTTATGCTGGCCGCCATAATTTGATATCAAGGGACATGCAGAGAAAAACCACAAGGAAAACAGGTCTGCGTTTGCGAATGGCCACAGCCGAGCCTCAGTTCTGGTAACTGAAAACTGCAGCTGTGACTCCTTTTAATATGGCAAGGAGGGAAGCGAGCGAGTTCCGCTCCATTTGGGTGACACAAGTGCCACTAGGAAGGAAGGACCTGCGGTAAAAAAAACCAATGGGAAAAAGCATGGCTCCTACCCTTCCAGAGTCACTAGGGACTCGATCAAACGAGTAACCATTCAGTACATGGAAAGCAACATAGGTGAGGTCATGTAATTCGATGTACAGGATGGTAATCGAAGAGGAAAGGTTGGAGGTCGACAAGTGTAGTTGACACCGCCAAAGTGAACATATCCAACATGGCCTCGAAAAGACAAAGGGGGTAGAATGTACATCACAACCCACTCGAATGGTACCAGGAAAGCAAACTCGGGGAGGCACGATGGACATCAATCAAACGTGAAAAGTGGGGCAGTTCCGAAAATACAATTCGGAAACGACGCCGCAAACACATGTCAATGAAAATCCCAAATGTACAACAGCACAGAAAAGTGTGTGTGTGTGTGTGTGTGTGTGTGTGTGTGTGTGTGTGTGTGTGTGTGTGTGTGTGTGTGTGTGTGTGTGTGTGTGTGTAAAAATTGCACAAATCGATAATTATCCACTCAAGAAAAAGAACAGTGAAGAGATGGGTGGCTGGAGGGGCATGAGGGCGGCTATTGAAATGAAAAAAATGTATACTCGCAGGAAGGGAAAGGCGTGTGGTCTGTCCCTCGCTTGAAGCCGGAATGATAACGCGGTTGGCCTTTGAGTGTGATAGGGAGCAGGCGTATGCGCAGTGCCAGTTTTGCCCACGGAAATTTCCCGGTTGAGCCGGGTCACGCAGCAGTGGTTGAACGACCCAGATCCCGGCGTCCTCCCATAATTGCTTTGCCCTACATGCAAAGCCCTTTTATCCATCTATACGTTCATCCGTCCATCTATCATACGACTATCAGAAGAAGTCACTCCTTGAAACTGGATAATATGACTTTCCTTGAAAGACCGTTGAAGATGGCTGGCATCATGAAAAAGCAACACATCAATTTGAAGGCTTCCGCTTTTTCCAAATTCGAACAAATATCATAATAATAATTCTATGTGTATGGTGATATGACTGACTTCCCATTTTTTATGAATGATATATCAGCATACAATATATCATCGTTCAAAAGTGTACATTATCATTTTAAAAGGTTTTGTGGCGAATTTTAAAACCAATACCGCGAACATACCATATCCAAGAGTATCTGAAACAGATTGTTATGAACACATGTTGGAAAAAAGACCTTTATCTTAGCTCCTGGTATTTAACTCTACAATTTTCTTTTTCACAAAGAGATAATGAAATACTATTTTATCTTACACAACAGACGAAGCCACAGTATTGACTCCAGCTCAAGACATTGTTTCTTTGTTTTCTCTTAATTTTACTGACAGGAAGCAATGTAAGAAACCGTCACGCTAGATTTCGATTAAAGAAACCGACTGATCGAAAATCTCACCCCAACTTTCTCTTTTTGTCTGTTTCTTCTCTTCTTCCTTTTAATTCTCCGTTGAACTGACAGCAAGCAATGTAACAAACCGTCACGCCAAGATTTGGATAAATGAGACTTTTTGACTGATTGAAAATAAACGGTTGTAGCAAAATAGCCGTAGTTAATTGATGGACGTTCTCATGTTACGAAGGTCGTGAGGTGCTTCATTCGGAGGCGTTCATTTTCGAAGCATGATCAACGTGGAGAGGCTACGCAGTACATCTTTGTAGCTTCTCTTTCCAGCTTAGTTCCTGTCTCCATAGATACCCATGGGGCATCAACAAAGAGATATTCCTTGACAGGTCTGGTCTCATAGGATCGAGCCTATAGGTCAAATATGTTTATGTAGCGGCTTCGCTGTCTTATCACGTGCCCTGCAAAGTCCTTAGAGAGCGAGACTTCTGGCAAGTTATGATAGGCAGTTCCTGTCACTTTGCATTCTGCTCGAATATCTTGTTCTCCAGGACTCCATACTTTAGCTGGGATGAATACATAGATGTGATATCGTGGTGGGTGTTGAATAGTATGCATGCAAGTGATAACTTGTCTTTAGAATTGTGTGCGTGTCTGAGTATGTGTGTGTTTGCGAGCGTGTGTGTGTGTGTGTGTGTGTGTGTGTGTGTGTGTGCGTGTGCGTGTAAGTGCGAGCGCACGAGTGTGTGTGTATATATATGTTTATGCGTGTGTATATGACAAACCAGAAAAAGTATTAGAAGCTCATGCATAAATATGGAATGTATTCACACATCTATACATTTCAAGCACTGGACTACTTCAATTGCACACTATTCTTTATTGTGTCTGTGCGCCTGTGGTTCTTGTGTGTGAATGCCCGCGTGCGTGTCCATGCGTGTGTGTGTGTGTGTGTGTGTGTGTGTGTGTGTGCGTGCATGTGTGTGCGTGCTTGCGTGCGTGCGTGTGTGCGTGGATGTACATGAGCTCGTCTTCTCGCTTCCATCCATACTTGCACGAGGATTTCTATCTGTCGGTCCAAGTGTGTCTGTCTGCTTGTCTCCCTGCACGCAAGCACGCACACACATGCACGCACACACACACACACACACACACACACACACACACGCATGGACACGGACGCGGGCATTCACACACAAGAACCACAGGCGCACAGACACAATAAAGAATAGTGTGCAATTGAAGTAGTCCAGTGCTTGAAATGTATAGATGTGTGAATACATTCCATATTTATGCATGAGCTTCTAATACTTTTTCTGGTTTGTCATATACACACGCATAAACATATATATACACACACACTCGTGCGCTCGCACTTACACGCACACGCACACACACACACACACACACACACACACACACACACTCGCAAACACACACATACTCAGACACGCACACAATTCTAAAGACAAGTTATCACTTGCATGCATACTATTCAACACCCACCACGATATCACATCTATGTATTCATCCCAGCTAAAGTATGGAGTCCTGGAGAACAAGATATTCGAGCAGAATGCAAAGTGACAGGAACTGCCTATCATAACTTGCCAGAAGTCTCGCTCTCTAAGGACTTTGCAGGGCACGTGATAAGACAGCGAAGCCGCTACATAAACATATTTGACCTATAGGCTCGGTCCTATGAGACCAGACTTGTCAAGGAATATCTCTCTGTTGATGCCCCATGGGTATCTATGGAGACAGGAACTAAGCTGGAAAGAGAGGCCACAAAGATGTACTGCGTAGCCTCTCCACGTTGATCTTGCTTCGAAAATGAACGCCTCCGAATGAAGCACCTCACGATTTTTGTAACATGAGAACGTCCATCAATTAACTACGGCTATTTTGCTACAACCATTTATTTTCAATCAGTCAAAAAGTCTCATTTATCAAAATCTTGGCGTGACGGTTTGTTACATTGCTTGCTGTCAGTTCAACGGAGAATTAAAAGGAAGAAGAGAAGAAACAGACAAAAAGAGAAAGTTGGGGTGAGATTTTCGATCAGTCGGTTTCTTTAATCGAAATCTAGCGTGACGATTTCTTACATTGCTTCCTGTCAGTAAAATTAAGAGAAAACAAAGAAACAATGTCTTGAGCTGGAGTCAATACTGTGGCTTCGTCTGTTGTGTAAGATAAAATAGTATTTCATTATCTCTTTGTGAAAAAGAAAATTGTAGAGTTAAATACCAGGAGCTAAGATAAAGGTCTTTTTTCCAACATGTGTTCATAACAATCTGTTTCAGATACTCTTGGATATGGTATGTTCGCGGTATTGGTTTTAAAATTCGCCACAAAACCTTTTAAAATGATAATGTACACTTTTGAACGATGATATATTGTGTGCTGATATATCATTCATAAAAAATGGGAAGTCAGTCATATCACCATACGCATAGAATTATTATTATGATATTTGTTCGAATTTGGAAAGAGCGGAAGCCTTCAAATTGATGTGTTGCTTTTTCATGATGCCAGCCATCTTCAACGGTCTTTCAAGGAAAGTCACATTATCCAGTTTCAAGGAGTGACTTCTTCTGATAGTCGTATGATAGATGGATGGATGAACGTATAGATGGATAAAAGGGCTTTGCATGTAGGGCAAAGCAATTATGGGAGGACGCCGGGATCTGGGTCGTTCAACCACTGCTGCGTGACCCGGCTCAACCGGGAAATTTCCGTGGGCAAAACTGGCACTGCGCATACGCCTGCTCCCTATCACACTCAAAGGCCAACCGCGTTATCATTCCGGCTTCAAGCGAGGGACAGACCACACGCCTTTCCCTTCCTGCGAGTATACATTTTTTTCATTTCAATAGCCGCCCTCATGCCCCTCCAGCCACCCATCTCTTCACTGTTCTTTTTCTTGAGTGGATAATTATCGATTTGTGCAATTTTTACACACACACACACACACACACACACACACACACACACACACACACACACACACACACACACACACACACACACACACACACTTTTCTGTGCTGTTGTACATTTGGGTTTTCATTGACATGTGTTTGCGGCGTCGTTTCCGAATTGTATTTTCGGAACTGCCCCACTTTCACGTTTGATTGATGTCCATCGTGCCTCCCCGAGTTTGCTTTCCTGGTACCATTCGCGTGGGTTGTGATGTACATTCTACCCCCTTTGTCTTTTCGAGGCCATGTTGGATATGTTCATTTGGCGGTGTCAACTACACTTGTCGACCTCCAACCTTTCCTCTTCAATTACCATCCTGTACATCGAATTACATGACCTCACCTATGTTGCTTTCCATGTACTGAATGGTTACTCGTTTAATCGAGTCCCTAGTGACTCTGGAAGGGTAGGAGCCATGCTTTTTCCTATTGGTTTTTTTTACCGCAGGTCCTTCCTTCCTAGTGGCACTTGTGTCACCCAAATGGAGCGGAACTCGCTCGCTTCCCTCCTTGCCATATTAAAAGGAGTCACAGCTGCAGTTTTCAGTTGCCAGAACTGAGGCTCGGCTGTGGCCATTCGCAAACGCAGACCTGTTTTCCTTGTGGTTTTTCTCTGCATGCCCCTTGATATCAAATTATGGCGGCCAGCATAAATGGATGAATGTGCATATGGATGGATAAATGGATGGATGTATTTGTGGACGGATGGATTTGATGGATAGATGGGTGGATGGATGGATGGATGGATGAATGAATGAATGGATAAAGATGTGGCTGTATAGATGGCTGCATGGATGGCTATAGATGTTTGCATGGACTGATGCATGCATGGATAGATAGATGAATAAATGCATATATGGACTGATAGTTGGATGGACGATGGGATGGACTGATGCATAGTTGATAAATGAAAAAATGCATGGAAAGTTGCGTGACTGGATGGATAGATGAATGATTGGGTGGATTCATGGATGAATGCATAAATAGATGGATGGGCGAGTGGGTGGGTGGATGGATAAATGGGTGGATGGATGAATGGATGGATGGATGAATGGATGGATGGATGCATAGTTGAACGGATGGATGATTGAAAGAATGCACGATCGATTGGATGGATAGATGGGTGGGTTGGATGGATGATGGGATGGATGGATGATGAGATGGATGGATGATGGGATTGATGGATGATGGGATGGATGGATGATGGGATGGATGGATGGGTGGGTTGGATGATGGGATTGATGGATGATGGGATGGATGGATGATGGGATGGATGGATGATGGGATGGATGGATGGGTGGGTTGGATGATGGGATGGATGGATGATGGGATTGATGGATGATGGGATGGATGGATGATGGGATGGATGGATGATGGGATGGATGGATGATGAGATGGATGGGTGGGTTGGATGGATGATGGGATGGATGGATGATGGGATGGATGGATGATGGGATGGATGGATGATGGGATGGATGGATGATGGGATGGATGGATGATGGGATGGATGGATGATGATATGGATGGATGATGGGATGGATGGATGATGGGATGGATGATTGATGGGATTGGATGATGGGATGGATGGATGATGGGATGGATGGATGATGAGATGGGTGGGATAAATGAATCACAGCCCATCAATCTATGTAGACTATGTATGTCCATTGACCATTCGAATCACTGGTGTTGTTTGGAATACGAGAGTATAAACAGATCAAGACCCCATTATCGGAGTCAGTAGCTTTTGCGGATCTCCTAGGAAGACGCGTTGGATCTGTTCTTACCCCCGACTCCATGGGGAGGCAAGCGACAGCAACAACAACAGATGCTCTGAAGATGGGCACAGTGAATCTCAGTGCACAGGACTGCCACATGACGATTTCAGTCACTGCACGAGTCATTAAAAGGCATCTGCCAGTTAAACATAATTATGTGCAATGATAATATTGCTCATAAGAGATTTTAGAATTTCGGGCAAGCGGAGGTACAACTGCACTGGCATTTCGTTGACCTAACGAGACTGATGCAACTCATGCAGACAACAGTTCGTTTTGTGTCGTAA
>JAWQFJ010027547.1:0-2500 GCA_034096865.1 Theodoxus fluviatilis | reverse complement strand
CACGCTGCAATCTCCCTTGTTGATGCAGCTCCTGCCAGTGATGAAGTGTTCTGTCCACCTCACGTTGTTTGAACAGCGAGTAGAGGGTCTTTGGGCACGAGCATCTGAGGAAGATTTCTTCATCGTCAGGTGCTGGGGTGATGATGGCGTATAAGTCTCTGTGGATGTCATAGTCAAGATGTATCTTCAGTCTACAACAGAGCTCATGCAATTCGGTGAAATCAGATCGCGGCCAGTTCACCCTGCTTTTCTTCATGAGTTTATATGCGTCGCCTGTTTGGTACCCACCAAAGTTGTTCTCTTCGTCTTCAGTCAGGGGGATCTTCCTCTTGTTCATATGGAGAAACAAGCTATCTCTTGCAGAAGCTCGTACATGGGGGTCGTCACTGTTCAATACTGACAGGAGGAATGAAACACGCTTTGCATAGAACATGGTGCGGGGTCTGATTATACCTAGCCCGCCTTTCTTTCTGGGAGTGAAGATCTGAGCCCGAGTGGACGACGAGTTTAGTTTCAGCTGTTCACGAACAGAGTCAACAATCATGTTCTCAATTTCTTGCAATAGCTTCTCAGTGAAGTGAATATTTTCATACAGAAAATTCATTTTTGATGAAATCATGGGGTTGATGGCTTCGATTTTCTTGTTGACTGGCAGGGGCGATCGGGCAATTTATACATACATACATACATACATACATACATACATACATACATACATACATACATACATACATACATACATACATACATACATACATACATACATACATACATACATACATACATACATACATACATACATACATACATACATACATACATACATACATACATACATACATACATACATACATACATACATACATACATACATACATACATACATACATACATACATACATACATACATACATACATACATACATACATACATACATACATACATACATACATACATACATACATACATACATACATACATACATACATACATACATACATACATACATACATACATACATACATACATACATACATACATACATACATACATACATACATACATACATACATACATACATACATACATACATACATACATACATACATACATACATACATACATACATACATACATACATACATACATACATACATACATACATACATACATACATACATACATACATACATACATACATACATACATACATACATACATACATACATACATACATACATACATACATACATACATACATACATACATACATACATACATACATACATACATACATACATACATACATACATACATACATACATACATACATACATACATACATACATACATACATACATACATACATACATACATACATACATACATACATACATACATACATACATACATACATACATACATACATACATATTCGCCTCATAGAGTTTTTAAGCTCGCACAATCTGCTTCCCAGGTTTCAGTCAGCATATAGGGCACACCACAGCACTGAAACTGCACTCTTGCGAGTCC
The DNA here is from genome assembly GCA_034096865.1 of Theodoxus fluviatilis. Classification (NCBI taxonomy): domain Eukaryota; kingdom Metazoa; phylum Mollusca; class Gastropoda; order Cycloneritida; family Neritidae; genus Theodoxus; species Theodoxus fluviatilis. Next base: position 966 of record JAWQFJ010027547.1, on the reverse strand, counting down.
TGAATGACTTACTCCATGCAGTCGATCGCGATGAGGTAGTCCTTGTAGTGCTACTCGACCTTTCAGCGGCTTTCGACACCATTGACCACGACACACTCATAGCCAGATTGAGGAGCTTTGGCATATCATCCACCGCCCTAAACTGGTTCGCGAGCTACTTGACGGGGAGATCACAAAAGGTGAAGATAGGGGAGTCATCATCAAAAGACCTTTCTCTCACTTGTGGAGTACCGCAGGGATCAATCTTGGGACCTCTCCTGTATTCAATTTACACGCAACCCCTGAGCGAGCGCATCGACCAACACGGCATCCCTCACCATCTATTCGCCGACGACACTATGATCTACATGGCTTCCAAACCAGATCATGAAGCCTTCGCGGTGAACAAGTCCACAATGTAAAACTGCTGTAGTGACATCAAGGAATGGATGTCGGCCAATCACCTCAAACTCAATGAAGACAAGACTGAAGTGATTCTCATTGGTAGGGAAAAAATCAGGCAATTGATCAGAGAAACACATATTAACATAGCGGGGGCGAACATAGCATTTGCCACAAGTGCGAAATATCTCGGGGTCATGTTAGATCAAAACTTGTCACCAGACCCCCAAATTCGTAAAATCATCTCCTCAGGCTACATGCACCTACACCGCATTTGGAGTATTAGGGATTGTCTGACTGAAAAGACTGCAGCAGCCCTGGTGGTGACTCTTGTGTTGACCCATCTTGATTACTGCAACAGTCTGCTGACTGCTGCAACCAACGGTCAATTGCAGAAACTTCAGCGTCTTCAGAATTCTGCAGCTAGGGTAGTGAAGCGACTGCCGAGGTGGGCGCGCATAACCCCTGTTCTCAGTGACCTTCATTGGCTTCCAGTTCGCCAACATCTCCTCAGGCTACATGCACCTACACCGCATTTGGAGTATTAGGGATTGTCTGACTGAAAAGACTGCAGCAGCCCTGGTG
>JAWQFJ010027546.1:32500-35764 GCA_034096865.1 Theodoxus fluviatilis | reverse complement strand
GAGTTGAGGAGGACAGACGTGTCTGCGCGAGCTCCAACACTTGCAACCCGTCCACCAGCTTAGTGGATATTGGCAGTGTGCTGCTCTGTATTAGTGGTCGATCATCACCTCCAGAATACATTTCTGTAAGTTGGAATCATTTCTGAGGCGCACCTTTTGAAAAATTCTTGATTTGTGACTTTTACGATTGAACTGTGTTCACAAGGCCTTCGACAACGCGGCTGATTCTTGCTACGCGCCCACTCGTTCAGTGGACATCGTCGATGAGTTATTTTGTACCAGTGGCCGATCAGCGTTTGCTGGAATTCTGAAACGTTTATAAGGCAAATTATTGAGATTATTACATAGATCTGCCACTGAGATGTTTCACAAGTTTTCGGCAACGCGGATGTTTCGTCGAAACCGAAAAGTCGTCCATTGGATTACCTAAGTGGACGCTGCTTCGACCGCTGCAGAAGTGACTGATATCAAAACTGTAAGTAAGGAACATTCTAGGTTTGAATTTGAAAATATATATGTATTTCTGCTGATTTACGAATTTTGTTTACGTGGTTTCGACGGATGGCTTACGTTGGTGAGCATCACTCCCACAGCCGATAATAGACTGAACGACAGTCGAAGTGTTTGTCAGAAAACTGCCCAGAGGCACTGAAGGAAGCCTGAACTTGAACTGTGTCTTAAGTCGTCCCAGGGTAAACATCTAGCAGTTGTTGTGATGCTTGTGACTTGGTGACCAAGACGAACTCAGCGTGGGCGTCTCCCTGGTGTTAACTTGCGCTCATACTAGGCAGACTCCGCTGTATCTGGCGGGTGGAGTGTTATTGTTTGCACGCAGTTATAGACTAATGGAACTAAAATAAGAGATTGTGTGTATTTGGCGACTGAAGGGAAAACCGAATTGAATACCTCGATGTGACACTCCTTAAGGTTACAACCGATATACATTCGAATTTTTTTTAATCAACCCTATGATAGGACATAATAAGTATATTTATTGTTTCGTAGTGTTCTCGGATGATAACTACTCACCGTGCGCTTCAGGATGGGAATTGATATTGACTTATTCAGGCAGCGTGTGGGCGTACACCACGCCCGTTTTCAGGCGTGCAAAAGCAAATCAGGCAAAGCATATGACGCGGATGTAACATATGTGTGGGAGCCTCCAAAACCACCAGGGCATGAACAACAAACTGACTCTCAACTAGGAAGGCAGCTATCGCAAGGTGGTGCCAGGGTCGGTATACTATTTATGACTCTCTACCTGACGCTGCTGCTGACGTGCGCCTCTAAGCCTCGACTCCCATATACCAATCAGCATGATCTGTCCTCCAGACTAATGCTTGCAGGAGATATACATGCCAATCCAGGTCCTGGGTATGGATGTAGATCCCAAATAGAGGCAGAGAACCCCTTTGCAAGCCACTACCAGACACTGGATTGGCAAGAGAATGTAGACATGGCAAGATCAAGAGGCATGCTAATTAACCCAAACTGTACAAGCAAGCTACCAAATGTGGAACCATCTGTATACAACCGTTTCGATACCCTTTCTGCCGATGTGCTCTCTCTGCACAACTACGTTAAGTGGTTGAGTGATCAACACATGCAACTGTAGTTTGCTTTGCAAGAAACGGACAGACGATGGCAGTTGTACTGCAATGATTTAAATAGACAGAACTCAGCACTACTGGTTGAACAGGACAGAATCAGCCATGAAGTAAGATATCTACATGGTGTTGGCAACACCTTACCTGGATTGCTAGATGGTGCGAGAGACATTGGAAGTCTCAAGCCTGATACCCACATGACCACGAGCCATCAGGAGGACCTCCAACTTAAAAGTCAGAGTGGCAGAAGTCCAAGAAGCGAAAGGGACCTAAGAAGACCGAGGCAGAAAGGTAGAAAGCAGCGTCGGAGGCCCAACACAAGGGACGAAAGAAACCTCATCTCCATCGCCTTGACAGAAAATAATTGCCCTCCCCCCGATGAAGAAATAGAAGATAACTGTAGCCAGAATGCAGGGGAGGATTGGCTGGGTGAAGCAATAGCTGAGTTGCGGAAGCAAAGCAGAGAAGAGAGAGCATCAGACAACAGGGGGCTCCTTGATGCCATGTCCCCCCACCCTGAAGCTATATCACCACGTCAGCAAGCCACAACCCCCACCCACCGAGACGACCAGCCAACTATTTCTACCGTAGACTCACTGGAGTTGACGCCACTGCTCCCCGCCCAAGAAGCACGTTCTAACCGAGGCAATTCAAACTCTCATGCAAAACCCCCAAAATGCACCGAGCGCACGAGGAAGGCAAGACATCAACCAGCTAAATCACAAAGCTCAGTGCTCGAATGGATTTTAAAAGAACAAGAGGCCACGACAACGAGACAGAGAGAGAAACAAGCTGCGGAAGTATTTGTGTACTCGAGTGAACAGGGAGTGACAGATACAGGTACTGAAGACACTCAGGACTCAGACGGGAGACGGGATGTAGATAGGAGGCTTGGGGTTTCTCCTTGTGATGCAAGCCTGCCACCGAGATCAGCGGGTGTGTGGCAGGGTAGGCTGAGGCAGACTGCAGAGGCTAGGGAAGACAACTCCACACAGGATTACAACTCCGATTCGACCTGACGGTCCAGCCGACGACCCGACACAGATACGTCTGACTTTTCTAAGCGTGAAGATGGACTGAGAGAGAGACAGAGAGAGAGAGAGAGAGAGAGAGAGAGAGAGACAGAGAGAGACAGAGAGAGAGAGAGAGAGAGAGAGAGAGAGAGACAGAGAGACAGAGAGAGACAGAGAGAGAGAGAGAGACAGAGAGAGAGAGAGAGAGAGACAGAGAGAGAGAGAGAGAGAGAGAGAGAGAGAGAGAGAGAGACTCAGGAAAGGTGAGTATTTTCTGTGTGAGAGAAATATGTTGTCATGAAGTAGAAAATAAAACCTGTCTGGAAACAAAGTGTCCACCATGACCTTCTTGAATGAGGCACCCTGTCCCAGACTGTATGCATCAGCATGGAGTGTGGTCAAGGGGGAGACACCTCTGATTTTTATTTGACTTTCTCCCTGTGTGAGATTTAGAGTGTAGCTGTGTTGTAGATGAGTCATTCTTAGCTAGTGGAGACCAAATACAGGAATTTGATTCAAATAACAAACATACCAGAAGGGTCCAACAACTTGTGCCATTTTGAAGAGATGTGTATCAACTATCTGAATATGTAAGCAGTGAATCAGTGTCTATAATACTTTAGACCAAAAAAAAAATAATTGTG
>JAWQFJ010027546.1:25000-27500 GCA_034096865.1 Theodoxus fluviatilis | reverse complement strand
TTCTCTACAGCCTGCCTATCATCTAGCCCCACACGCCCCACTTCAAGCACTCAGATGCTTTCTCTACAGCCTGCCTATCATCTAGCCCCACACACCTCACTTCAAGTACTCAGATGCATGCAGTACAAAGGAGGTCATCTTTTACCCTCTGTTCATGCATCAGTTAGTTCAACATTTAGCACAATCACTCCAAAAGTTCAAAACATATGGTGATGAAATTAGGTGCAAGGTCATGGTTTTACCTCAGGAACAATTCACTCAAGTTTGGAGGTCATCTGTCATCTACTTTTGGAATTAGGACCAAAAAGAGGAATTTTATCACAAATGATGAAGTTGATGATGATGTAAGTGTTCCGCACTCAGAAATCGCTGTCAACCACTAAAATGAAGTCAACTTTGTAGCATCAGGCCGGGCTAGCAGCACATCCTGCCTGGATTGATGACACAGGCCATGGAAGAGTGGGTGTGGCTAGCAGGACATCCTGCCTGGATTGATGACACAGGCCATGGAAGGGTAGGTGTGGCTAGCAGGACATCCTGCCTGGATTGATGACACAGGCCATGGAAGGGTAGGTGTGGCTAGCAGGACATCCTGCCTGGATTGATGACACAGGCCATGGAAGGGTAGGTGTGGCTAGCAGGACATCCTGCCTGGATTGATGACACAGGCCATGGAAGGGTAGGTGTGGCTAGCAGGACATCCTGCCTGGATTGATGACACAGGCCATGGAAGGGTAGGTGTGGCTAGCAGGACATCCTGCCTGGATTGATGACACAGGCCATGGAAGGGTAGGTGTGGCTAGCAGGACATCCTGCCTGGATTGATGACACAGGCCATGGAAGGGTAGGTGTGGCTAGCAGGACATCCTGCCTGGATTGATGACACAGGCCATGGAAGAGTAGGTGTGGCTAGCAGGACATCCTGCCTGGATTGATGACACAGGCCATGGAAGGGTAGGTGTGGCTAGCAGGACATCCTGCCTGGATTGATGACACAGGCCATGGAAGAGTAGGTGTGGCTAGCAGGACATCCTGCCTGGATTGATGACACAGGCCATGGAAGGGTAGGTGTGGCTAGCAGGACATCCTGCCTGGATTGATGACACAGGCCATGGAAGAGTAGGTGTGGCTAGCAGGACATCCTGCCTGGATTGATGACACAGGCCATGGAAGGGTAGGTGTGGCTAGCAGGACATCCTGCCTGGATTGATGACACAGGCCATGGAAGAGTAGGTGTGGCTAGCAGGACATCCTGCCTGGATTGATGACACAGGCCATGGAAGGGTAGGTGTGGCTAGCAGGACATCCTGCCTGGATTGATGACACAGGCCATGGAAGAGTGGGTGTGGCTAGCAGGACATCCTGCCTGGATTGATGACACAGGCCATGGAAGGGTAGGTGTGGCTAGCAGGACATCCTGCCTGGATTGATGACACAGGCCATGGAAGGGTAGGTGTGGCTAGCAGGACATCCTGCCTGGATTGATGACACAGGCCATGGAAGGGTAGGTGTGGCTAGCAGGACATCCTGCCTGGATTGATGACACAGGCCATGGAAGGGTAGGTGTGGCTAGCAGGACATCCTGCCTGGATTGATGACACAGGCCATGGAAGGGTAGGTGTGGCTAGCAGGACATCCTGCCTGGATTGATGACACAGGCCATGGAAGAGTAGGTGTGGCTTCCTTGGTGGAGGTTTGCACTCAGACTGCTTGCTAGTCAGATTTAGATTTGGCATAAATCAATTCGCCAGCAAACTTCCAAAACAGTTCATAAAACAACTTGCATCCATTTTGCCAAGAAAAACAACTGTGCACAAATTGTCTCCCCTGAACGCTGAATTAAGTACTGTACTGTATTTCATAGTTTGCCTTTTCTCTATTTGTGACCAGCCACGACAAAACCAGTGCTAAGTCGCGCGGCAGTATTCTGCGCTACGACTGAAAAAAGGCAGGGAGGGTCACTTTGGGTGATTTTCACTTTTTGATGAAAATAGATTCTACATGGTTCAAACTATCACGCCAGTAAAGGAAACATTTTGAAGAATTATATTTTGATGGTAAAATAAAGACTTTTGTGTTATGTATTGTTTCAAAAGCTCCCTGTAATTAGCGTTAATTGCCTCATTTTAGCCGCAATAAACACACCTAAACCCTTGCAGAACCCCTTCATGTTATATACCGTTAGAAAGGCCGCTCTCTCGGCGTTCCCGCTCTGTGGATGTCGAAGAAAAATAAGGTCAGCTATTTTTGGAAACGGAGTTTGAAATACCGTTGCTAAGGTGTTTAATGTCTGAAGAGAGTAAATCTTCTGAGACCGTTTTTTCAAAATGACCGCTGCTTCAGTACCCAACTTGAAATGCCTGTAACTCCTATTCTAATTAACTCACATTGTTCATTCCTATATCAAAACAAACAGAAATGAATGCAGAATTCAAAAGTATTAAAACCCCATTTTGTCCAAAAATGGACTTAGCACTGGTTTTGTCGTGGCTGGTCACAT
>JAWQFJ010027546.1:0-20000 GCA_034096865.1 Theodoxus fluviatilis | reverse complement strand
ACAGCCACTGCCTTGTCCTCATACAGACACTCAGCTCTTCGCCATCTCAACAATTCATAGAAGGATGGATGGATGGAGTTTCACGGCATATCACCCTTTGTAGGCTATGCAAGGCCATTGAGCAAGAAAATCACAAAAAAGTTTATTGTGTGCTAAAATCAAGTCACGATGTTCCTATTTAATCGCCTCTTATGAATCGCGACAGTTCATAGACAGAAGCCTTTTTCTCCTAACAGGTGGACCCACTTCTTCACATTACAACACAAATTTCAATATCAAATCTTGTACAATACAAACATAGCTAAAATGCATGAATGATCAAGAGACAACAATGGAATACTCAGCAAGAAGGACAGAGTTCACAGAAAAGGTCACACCGCCAGGAGAGAGGCAAGATGAGGGGAGTGGAGTGTGAACTCATTGGAGATGCACTGCATGGATATCTATCTATATATATGTGTGGTGGCACTGTGTAGCCTTGAGCAAGATAACAGTTTTGGAGCTAGTTGCGGACCCACAGCTCAACTTTAATGTGACAACTGTTCATTTTCCTTATGTTGATAATCTCCTAGGCCTACCAGAGTTTCAATGGGCATTTTTTAGGATCAAGACAAATCATAACTTGCAAGATAATTTTAAGCAACTCCAAAATGAAACCTTCTCCCAGATTTTAGACATAAAGTTTGAGACAATGGAAATCAAGATTACAGAAAGAATATTTAAACTTATGCCTTCCTTGTGGTGGGTAGTAATATATATCTTTGCATACCATTCATCTGTGATAAGTATTAAAAAAAAAAAAATCAAAGTTTTAAAATGTTGCTGAAACGCTGCAATTCAGGGGAAAGTCTGTGCCTGTAACGCTGCGTCTCAATGAGTCCAGGCCTGTTGGCCTTCACTGACTGTGTCAATGTGAGGCCATCATCATTGAACACCAGCACAACAGGGTAGAGTACCTGCACAGCAAGTCACAGTGGCCACAGTTACTCCCAACGGCGCAGGGAGACATGGAGCCAAGCTGCCTCACAGAGAAATGGTTGCCAGCAGAGGTGTCTGGACAGCAGAGCTGGAGAGTGCTGGTCAGGCTGGCAGCGCCCAGACAGGCAGAGCTGGAGAGTGCTGGTCAGGCTGGCAGCGCCCAGACAGGCAGAGCTGGAGAGTGCTGGTCAGGCTGGCAGCGCCCAGACAGGAAGACCTGGAGTGTCCGCCAGACTGACATGACAGCTGCTGCACAGACAGGCACAGGGACACAGAGTGACAGTGTGACTGACACAGCATGACAGTGTGACAGAGTGACAGTGTGACTGACACAGCATGACAGTGTGACAGAGTATGACAGTGCAAGGGGGCAGAAGGCAGTGCTCTCAACTGCTGCACAAAGACAGGTGGCATGACAGCGTGGCAGAGTGGTGCAGTGTGACAGTGTGACAGTGCAAGGAAGCAGGAGGCGGTGGTCTCAGCTGCTGAACAAAGACAGGCAGTATGACAGCGTGACAGTGTGATGCAGTGTGACACAGCGTGACAGTGCAAGGAAGCAAAAGGCAGTGTTCTCTATGAGAGGGGAGTGCAGGCTCCAGGGTGGAGGGGTCAAGTGAGTTTGACCTGCAGTCACTATTAACCCTTGTATGAGGCCTTGAGCCAGCATCAAATTGCAATCCTGCCCAGGAAGGGGAGTTGGCGCTGGTTCCTGTTTGACTGCATCTTGTCTGTCACTGTGCTTGCCATCAGGTGTCAGGGAAGAATTGATCAAGCAGTCCAGTGATCACGGGGTTAAGTGTAAAGCGGTTTGAGACCACTTGATCAACCCTTCACCGGCACCTGACAACAAACATAGTGACAGACAGATAAGACACCCAGTCAGGTACCAGCACCAACTCCACTCCCTGGGGAGGATTCCGGCCCCGGTGCGCTATCACTGCCCTCACTGGTACCCGGTTTTACTCCTGGGTGGGCAGAAGCAGTGTCGGTGAAGCACCTTGCTCAATGACTCAACTCTGGAACTGTGTAGTTGGAAATGCCACAGCCACTACATGTAGCTGCCAGCCAGGCCAGGTGTAGTGTGCTAACTAACCACTCAGCCACAGCCCCACACTAGCTGTTGGGGCAAGAGAAATAGCTGGGCAGGGGTGTCTGGATGAGAACACTGAGCAGCTCTACAGACTGCCAGCACTGACAAGGACAGACAACCAAGACAGCTCTACAGACTGCCAGCACTGACAAGGACAGACAAGCAAGACAGCTCTACAGACTGCCAGCACTGACAAGGACAGACAACCAAGACAGCTCTACAGACTGCCAGCACTGACAAGGACAGACAAGCAAGACAGCTCTACAGACTGCCAGCACTGACAAGGACAGACAACCAAGACAGCTCTACAGACTGCCAGCACTGACAAGGACAGACAAGCAAGACAGCTCTACAGACTGCCAGCACTGACAAGGACAGACAACCAAGACAGCTCTACAGACTGCCAGCACTGACAAGGACAGACAACCAAGACAGCTCTACAGACTGCCAGCACTGACAAGGACAGACAACCAAGACAGCTCTACAGACTGCCAGCACTGACAAGGACAGACAAGCAAGACAGCTCTACAGACTGCCAGCACTGACAAGGGCAGGAAAGCAAGACAAAGGCAGTCATGGAGGAAGTTTCACAGAGCAGCTGATCTCCAGTGTGCTTGTGTCAAACCTCTATCTCTCTACCCCTCTCACAGGCCCATGAAGCAGATTCACAGCACAAGGTCACAGTGACCCTGGCTGAGTGGGAATCTGCAGTGGATTCTACCACCAGGGCAGCAAGCAGCAAGAACAGAGCAGCAAGCAGCAAGAACAGAGCAGCAAGCAGCAAGAACTGAGCAAAATGGCAGACAAAAACTTCCACAAAGCACCAGGAGGAAGCTACAAGCAGCAAGATTGCAGCCACTATGAAGCAAGCAGCAAGAACACAGAGCAGACAGCAGCAGCAGCAAGATTGCAGCCACTACAAAGCAAGCAGCAAGACCACAGAGCAGACAGCAGCAGCAAGATTGCAGCCACTACGAAGCAAGCAGCAAGATTGCAGCCACTACAAAGCAAGCAGCAAGATTGCAGCCACTACGAAGCAAGCAGCGAGAACACAGAGCAGACAGCAGCAGCAAGATTGCAGCCACTATGAAGCAAGCAGCAAGAACACAGAGCAGACAGCAGCAGCAAGATTGCAGCCACTACGAAGCAAGCAGCAAGAACATGGAGCAGACAGCAGCAGCAAGATTGCAGCCACTATGAAGCAAGCAGCAAGAACATGGAGCAGACAGCAAGCAGCAAGATTGCAGCCACTATGAAGCAAGCAGCAAGAACACAGAGCAGACAGCAGCAGCAAGATTGCAGCCACTACGAAGCAAGCAGCAAGAACATGGAGCAGACAGCAAGCCAGACCTGTTTACCCCTAAAACTTTGCATGTGTATTTTGTGGGAGCAAAAGTGAAGAAATGTGTAGTTTTGTAATTGAATGTGTAGAATTTCTCGTCGCCCTATTACAAAAATAAAAACAATGTTTGCTTCTTTTTACTGCATGTAGTTTGCATTTATTCATTGCTTCATGAAGTTCATCAATCAAGATCATTTTTCCATGTGCGGTTTATTGACTAAGACTGACAGCACACTAACTCGAGGCCATAACCTAAAACTAACAAAGAAATCTACTAACACTCATATTTACAAGCATGTTTTCACTAATCGTTTCACTAACATGTGGAACAGTCTATCACATGAGACAGTCGGTGCAGATGTATACACAAAGCGCCTTTAAAAACCAACTGGACAAAGTCTTTCAGAATAAAATGTACTCCACTGACTGGAGTCTAGACTAATCAAGAAATACTAGGTGTTAGTCAAATTATCAGAGAGTGAAACCAGATAACCTTTAACCAAGACTGATCAAAATAAAAAAGAGGGCAATAGGCTGAAAGCCTACAACGCCTTTCTACTATACTATACAAATTACACAACACACAAGGATTTAAAGAACAAAGATTAACAAAATTAAACACATTTTTTATGAAGCACAAAACCAAAAGCATGTGCACATAGAGGACAATGTTCAGTCACTGAATGTTCATACAGTATCTCTCAGCTTAAGCACTCATTTCATTTTCCTTCTTGAGGCTGTGGTTTGAGGCTTTTGGCATAAGCACTCTTCAGAGTGTCGAGGTCACTGTCGGTCAGCCTTCGAATAGCTTCTGTTATTGTGATAAGATATGATTAAAAACTCACCGGCAGCTATTTTGGAGTCCGGAAATGCAACTTTCACGGCTTTGGTTAGTTTGTCAGCTGTAGAGATCGGCAGATTCGCATCAGCAATGATGTGACAGATCATGGCCACCGCCTTGGTGACAGATCTTTCAAAAGTCTTTTTTGCCTGGGCCTCTGCCTCCTTGTCGGCACCTTTCTTCACAAAGAAATCCATTTTCTTTTGTTTCGGCTTGCTTTTCACTCGACTCCCTTGGTCCGCTTCCTTGTGGGATACACTATTCACATGACTGGTTCCCACCGTGGCTGACGGAAAAATGGGAGTCGCAGACAGTGCAATGAGCAAACTGTTTTCCTTTCCACAAAGTGACAAGGCATGGGTATTCCTCATGATATTTTGGTAGAAAGACTTGGCTCGGCACTTTGCTCGTCTTCTTCTTTTTGGTTGGTGGGATTTCGGAGTCATTTTCTTCACAGTTCTCATCTTCAGTTGTGTGCTCTCCGTTCAGCCATTGTCTCAAAAAGCACACATGGGTTGGCAGAAGGCCTAATGCATTCTGTTGTGCCCGGTATTCGCTTGGAGAAGCCGATTCGGCACTAACAAGCTACAACGCAACGCCCACGGGTGCTATACGCGCTGCATGCAGCAAACGACTTCCAGCCGAAAACATGGATTGGAAAATAAATCGGTCAAGCGAGATGATGAAAATTGCGGATTGTGATATGCATAGCCGAAACAATACCGTTTGCGTAGAAAACAATTATGCAAATTCATAGTTCAATGTGTAGTGTAAACAGGTCTGGCAAGCAGTAAAACAGGCAGCAGGAAGCTGCGGTGACAGAACAGGGGCAGCTTTCACAGAAGCTCCGAAGCAGCATATGCCACCGTCTTGCAAGACCTGAGGCGTGTTTCATTTTGACAGGTGTAAAAAAAATGTTCAGAGAGGAGCATTCACTGTGAGCACGTGTGAAATGCAAAGTTTTCTCCTACATAAACCTGTCCACACAGCCCCTTGCTGGGAGGGAGCGAGGGAGGGAGGGAGGGAGGGTTATGGAGGGAGGGAGGGAGGGAGGGTTATGGAGGGAGGGAGGGAGGGAGGGAGGGAGGGAGGGAGGGAGGGAGGGAGGGAGGGAGGGAGGGAGGGAGGGAGGGAGTTTTAAGGCCTATCAGTCTGTGTAGGCTATGTAAGGCCATTAAGCACAAAAATCACTGGAATAGTTCAGATTAAGTGCAAATCAAGTAACGATGTGTCTAGTTATTCACCTCTCACGAATCGCATAGGGAGAAACATGCCATGAGCACTCATCTCAGAATTTTTTTTTTACACCTCTGGCCTAGTGAAACAACTGCCTATGATTCTTTCAAATTACTTCTGGGAAACACAGCCGTCAGCTAGAAAACATCCAGTAGACAGCAAGCAGCACAGATCCAGTAGGAAGCAAGAAATCTGAGTAGTACGAAAGAATTCCCCCCCAAAAAGATATTAAAAAAATTAATTCACAAGCAAAAACAAAACAATAAATCAATCAGCCCCTCCACCCCCAAAATAGAGGAAAACTTGTTGACAGCAAGCAGGGTAAAAACAAAAAATACACACACACACAAAAACCCACCGAAATTATTCAGCAGCATAGCAGTCAGCAAGCAGACAGGGGCGAGAAAGTGCAAACTACACTACACTACACTGCATTACACTGCATGACACTGCAAACCATGCAGTCTACTGTACTTACCAGTGTCCACACAAGGCTGCAACAAAACCAACATCATCAATGCCATGGTCATTCTCAAGGTCACTGACTGGCTCCAGCCTCAAGCCGTCTTTCTGTCACTTGCTCCCAAGTTGTCATCGCTCAAGAGACATGACACAATAAACAAACCTTGGACAAATGTCAACAGGAAACTTGAGAAATTATCCATTCCAACACATGCACAAGGTAAACAAAATTCAACAATTTGTCATCAACAAACATTCACTGAAACTAGTAGGCAACTTTTGCATGAATTTCTCCAAAGTCAACTCAGTAAATTCCAAGATTGGAATCCCTTCCACTGATGGGCCCTACTGGTGGACTGTCTGAGGAAAGGTGTGGACCCCACTCCGTTAGCCAGCCACGGTGTCTGATTGGCTGCGTTTTTACACAGACTTTTATGCTCGAAACAGAGCCGAATAGCCTTGACAACTGCTCCAAATATGATATTCATTGTAACCCAGTTCAGCTGAAAGCGCATTGTGTACACCAGTTTGTCAATTATTCACACTTTATCGTCATTCTGTGGGTGGAATAAACGTCCAATATTGCGTATGTGAGCTAGCGAGCAAGTAATAATTTGGTTGTCATTCTGTGTGGGAGTCACTACGAATAAAATGACCAACATGGCACCCCTTTCCTCGGACGAGTCCACTAGTGTGGCCCATCAGTGGAAAGGATTCCATAAGATTACTGTAGCCTCCTCCTCCCTCTAAATGTGTGGGAGTCACTACGAATAAAATGACCAACATGGCACCCCTTTCCTCGGACGAGTCCACTAGTGTGGCTCATCAGTGGAAAGGATTCCATAAGATTACTGTAGCCTCCTCCTCCCTCTTAATGTGTGGGAGTCACTACGAATAAAATGACCAACATGGCACCCCTTTCCTCGGACGAGTCCACTAGTGTGGCCCATCAGTGGAAAGGATTCCATAAGATTACTGTATCCTCCTCCTCCCTCTTAATGTGTGGGAGTCACTACGAATAAAATGACCAACATGGCACCCCTTTCCTCGGACGAGTCCACTAGTGTGGCCCATCAGTGGAAAGGATTCCCCAAGATTACTATAGCCTCCTCCTCCCTCTTAATGTGTGGGAGTCACTACGAATAAAATGACCAACATGGCACCCCTTTCCTCGGACGAGTCCACTAGTGTGGCCCATCAGTGGAAAGGATTCCATAAGATTACTGTATCCTCCTCCTCCCTCTTAATGTGTGGGAGTCACTACGAATAAAATGACCAACATGGCACCCCTTTCCTCAGACGAGTCCACTAGTGTGGCCCATCAGTGGAAAGGATTCCATAAGATTACTGTATCCTCCTCCTCCCTCTTAATGTGTGGGAGTCACTACGAATAAAATGACCAACATGGCACCCCTTTCCTCGGACGAGTCCACTAGTGTGGCCCATCAGTGGAAAGGATTCCATAAGATTACTGTAGCCTCCTCCTCCCTCTTAATGTGTGGGAGTCACTACGAATAAAATGACCAACATGGCACCCCTTTCCTCGGACGAGTCCACTAGTGTGGCTCATCAGTGGAAAGGATTCCATAAGATTACTGTAGCCTCCTCCTCCCTCTTAATGTGTGGGAGTCACTACGAATAAAATGACCAACATGGCACCCCTTTCCTCGGACGAGTCCACTAGTGTGGCCCATCAGTGGAAAGGATTCCATAAGATTACTGTATCCTCCTCCTCCCTCTTAATGTGTGGGAGTCACTACGAATAAAATGACCAACATGGCACCCCTTTCCTCGGACGAGTCCACTAGTGTGGCCCATCAGTGGAAAGGATTCCATAAGATTACTGTAGCCTCCTCCTCCCTCTTAATGTGTGGGAGTCACTACGAATAAAATGACCAACATGGCACCCCTTTCCTCGGACGAGTCCACTAGTGTGGCTCATCAGTGGAAAGGATTCCATAAGATTACTGTAGCCTCCTCCTCCCTCTTAATGTGTGGGAGTCACTACGAATAAAATGACCAACATGGCACCCCTTTCCTCGGACGAGTCCACTAGTGTGGCCCATCAGTGGAAAGGATTCCATAAGATTACTGTAGCCTCCTCCTCCCTCTTAATGTGTGGGAGTCACTACGAATAAAATGACCAACATGGCACCCCTTTCCTCGGACGAGTCCACTAGTGTGGCCCATCAGTGGAAAGGATTCCATAAGATTACTGTATCCTCCTCCTCCCTCTTAATGTGTGGGAGTCACTACGAATAAAATGACCAACATGGCACCCCTTTCCTCGGACGAGTCCACTAGTGTGGCCCATCAGTGGAAAGGATTCCATAAGATTACTGTATCCTCCTCCTCCCTCTTAATGTGTGGGAGTCACTACGAATAAAATGACCAACATGGCACCCCTTTCCTCGGACGAGTCCACTAGTGTGGCCCATCAGTGGAAAGGATTCCATAAGATTACTGTATCCTCCTCCTCCCTCTTAATGTGTGGGAGTCACTACGAATAAAATGACCAACATGGCACCCCTTTCCTCGGACGAGTCCACTAGTGTGGCCCATCAGTGGAAAGGATTCCATAAGATTACTGTATCCTCCTCCTCCCTCTTAATGTGTGGGAGTCACTACGAATAAAATGACCAACATGGCACCCCTTTCCTCGGACGAGTCCACTAGTGTGGCCCATCAGTGGAAAGGATTCCATAAGATTACTGTATCCTCCTCCTCCCTCTAAATGTGTGGGAGTCACTACGAATAAAATGACCAACATGGCACCCCTTTCCTCGGACGAGTCCACTAGTGTGGCCCATCAGTGGAAAGGATTCCCCAAGATTACTATAGCCTCCTCCTCCCTCTAAACCCTCTTCACCCCAGAAGTCCCGCTGTGTCCCCCCAAAATGGCCCTGCGGGAATTGGGGCGAGGACCTGAATATTTCAATGGATTCTTAGCTATTCTTGTATCTTATACATTTATTTTTAGGCCTATTATCTGAGCCTCTCCAGAAAGGCGAGTGTTTTCTGTGCGAGAGAAATAAGTTGTCATGAAAAAGAAAATAAAATTCATCTGGGGGAAAAAAATCCACC
Source organism: Theodoxus fluviatilis (assembly GCA_034096865.1). Taxonomy (NCBI): domain Eukaryota; kingdom Metazoa; phylum Mollusca; class Gastropoda; order Cycloneritida; family Neritidae; genus Theodoxus; species Theodoxus fluviatilis. The sequence goes on along the minus strand of JAWQFJ010027546.1, from coordinate 10,967 downwards.
ATTATACTTTCCTGAATGAGGTACTGTGTCCTAGACCAAATGGATCAACATGGATTGTGGCCAAGGGGGAGACAACTTATACTTTATTTTTCTTCTCTCCCTTTCATGGGATCCAGAGTTTAGTTGTGCTGTAGATCTATGTCAGTGGGAACTGGGAAGGGATTTGGGGTTGAGGGCGAGCTTGTTTTCATAGATTCCGAGCTATTCTAGTATTTTAGATTTTCAGTGCTCATTTTCTGAGCCTCACAGGAAAGATGATTATTTTCTACATGAAAGAAATATGTTATCAAGAGGAAAGAAATACAAGAAGGGCAAAGCCCATACGACTCACATGCTTGACCTTGACCTTTATATGACCTTGACCTTCAGGTGACCTTCAAGGTCAAGGTCAAACAACTAAACCTACCAATGACATCATACACAAAGAAATGCTTTACACATTTTTCCTACCAAAATACATGTGACCTTGACCCAAGGTCAAGGTCATCCAAGGTCATGCAACACAAAGCTGTTAATTCAAGACATAGGAAGCACAATGGTGCTTATTGGCACTTTCTACCATGAGATATAGTCACTTTTAGTGGTTCACTACCCCATTTTGGTCACATTTCATAAGGGTCAAAGTGACCTTGACCTTGATGATATGTGACCAAATGTGTCTCATGATGAAAGTATAACATGTGCCCCACATAATTATTAAGTTTGAAACAGTTATCTTCCATAGTTCAGGGTCAAGGTCACTTCAAAATATGTATACAATCCAACTTTGAAGAGCTCCTGTGACCTTGACCTTGAAGCAAGGTCAACCAAACTGGTATCAAAAGATAGGGCTTGCTTTGACCTATATACCACTTGTAGCTAAGGTCGCCATTCTCAATAACGTGGGAGAAAATTGGGAAAATGTGAAAAATGACTTTTTTTGAGACCACATTTATGGCTCCTGTGACCTTGACCTTGAAGCAAGGTCAAGTCACTATGTATGTTTTTTGAGGCCTTGTCATCATACACCATCATGCTACATTTGGTGTTGATAGACTTAATAGTCTCCGAGAAAAATCCTACGTTTAAGTTTTTTACGGACGCCCGGACGGACGCCCGGACGGACGGACGGACGACACGGCTCAGTACATAGACTCACTTTTGCTTCGCATGTGAGTCAAAAACTTATCTGAAAGAAAATAAAGTTTTTATAAATCAATTTCTATTTAAGAAAGTTAAATGAATTTGAGGCAAGTCAGAAACAGTGATACACTGTTCAAACACTACACAAAAGGAAATCAAACTTTCCAGAACGTGGATGAAATGCAAGAAAACTCATTGTCTTTGACAATGGCTCCTCAGCTTACCGAATGTACTTGTGGAATTCCCACAGAGTCCAGGAGGAAGGAAGGGCATCAGCGCCAGTCTCCATCTTCAAGACGCTGACGCAAGCCCCCCCTTCAGTCTTCTGCAGCTTCCTCTGCCAGTCCTCGTCGTCTTCATTCCACTTCCTCTTGCTGGGACCAATGCAGACGATGAAGAACTTTTGGGGTTTGGTCAACGCCAATATGTCCCCCAAAGCCTCGCACAGAAAGCTGCTGCGCTCTTCATCTGCAAGCAGACATGCAGATACAGCAAGGTGTGGAGAGAGACGGCATGAACTTTTTCCTGGACGGACGACTGCAACCTTAATATACCCCCAGTCCTTAGGATACAGCAAGTGCTAGCTTGGAAACTGTTAGCAGTTCTATAGCACAGAAAATATGAAGTGAACACTGTATCCAATGACATTTAGAATATAAACATCTACAAATATTTTCAAAAACAGTTGCATTTTCTTGATTAAACCTATTTTCTCTGGCCAACCTTAAGTCTGTTTTAGGTCAAAGTTTTAAAAGGTGGGGGAAATGAGATAGTGAGATGATTTGATACGCTTTTTTTGTTTGTTCAATTGTTGAGAGAGAGAGAGAGAGAGAGAGAGAGAGAGATTGAAGATAAACAACAAATATCATACTGTCCCATTTTCCCTGTGAGCAATATTGAAAAAAAGAGTAGAAGACAAGCAACCGACTGTTTCTTTCATGAGCAAGTCTGGCCCTGAAGAGGGCCGTTTGGGGGTTGTACTGCCGCCGATGCGGGTAATCACCGCTACAGGATGGAGAGGCAGCGGGTTGGCAGGGGCGTGCAGCGATGCTCTGTATTTCTTTACGGCAAGCTTTCGAAGCTGAGGCTTCTTCATCAGGCCAAAGTAACAAGGCTGGCTGTGGAAAAGAAATATATACTGTGACAAGGGCCGGTGAAACACGTGCAGGGCGGCGAGGTAGTGAGGAGAGTTCAGTGAGGGAAGCCAAAAGGAGTGCTTTGCACCAACATCACGGGGCGGGAGCGGCCTCAACAGGGTAAGCACTAAAAAGGCGTGCGGGGACAGCTTCATCGATAGTGACTCAGGAGTCCCATGTCCCTATTGAGGCCATCATCGTGGGTGTGGAATTTGGACATGAGTTTGAGCTCAGCCACTCTGCGTCGCTGTAGGTCAGTCAGTCCACCTCTTAGCACACTGACGAGCATGTCAGAGGTGGTGTGGCTCGGGAGGTTGAAGTGCTCGGCCACAGGCAGGGGGGAACCGTTCCTGATGGTAGCGCGATGGCTGTTCATGCGCTGTCGGAGCTGTTGGCTGGTTTCTCCGACATACCATGCGTCGCTGCACCCTCTGCGGCAACGGATGAGGTAGACCACGTGGCTGGAGGAGCAAGAGTACTGGCCCCTTACTCGGTGTGTCACGTGGTCCCTGACTATGGTGGTATCGGTGCAGATGATGGCACAGGTAGAACACCTGGCAGTCTTGCAGGGTTGTACGGCATCTACCGCGGAGTCAGGGAGCCGGCTGCGGACTATCCTGCTTCTCAGGTTGGGAGGTTGTCGGAAGGCCACCATGGGTGGCTCAGGGAGTACCTCCGAGAGGTACTGGTCGTGGCAGATGAGGTTTTGGAGGTGCCCGAGTTCCCGTTGTAGCTTCTCCGCGCCAGTAAAGTACTGCGTGACGAAAGGGACTCGGCTGGCCTCAGTGTCCCTTCTCCGACGGGTTAGCAGGTCTGTACGCTCCATGGAGATCGCCCTGCGGAACTGTCTGCGGATGGACTCCCTGCGGTAACCGCTACGGAGGAGTGTGGCTTCCAGATCCTGTAGGTGGGCGTCTCGATCCATAGGGTCTGAGCAGATCCGATGGATCCGCAGGGCCTGTCCATAGGGGATGGCCTCTTTGGTGTGTCTCGGATGGAAGCTGGCAGAGTGGAGCATTTGTCCGGTATCCGTTGCTTTGCGATATAGGGAGGTGACGAGATCGCCTCCCCTTATCAAAACTCGTGTGTCCAGGAAAGTGACCGACTGAGAAGAGTGGTTCATCTCAAGTCGGATGGTCGGAAAGAAGGAGTTGATGGAGCGTTGGAAGTCCTCAAGGGCCTTTTCCCCATGGTGCCAGATGATGAAAATATCATCTATGTACCGAACGTACAAGCTGGGTTTGAGGGTTTGTGTTGCGAGGAAGTCTTCCCGTGATGTTGGTGCAAAGCACTCCTTTTGGCTTCCCTCACTGAACTCTCCTCACTACCTCGCCGCCCTGCACGTGTTTCACCGGCCCTTGTCACAGTATATATTTCTTTTCCACAGCCAGCCTTGTTACTTTGGCCTGATGAAGAAGCCTCAGCTTCGAAAGCTTGCCGTAAAGAAATACAGAGCATCGCTGCACGCCCCTGCCAACCCGCTGCCTCTCCATCCTGTAGCGGTGATTACCCGCATCGGCGGCAGTACAACCCCCAAACGGCCCTCTTCAGGGCCAGACTTGCTCATGAAAGAAACAGTCGGTTGCTTGTCTTCTACTCTTTTTTTCAGTAACTGTACACCCGACCCCGGCACTTAGATATATCCACAGCAATATTGAAAGAGAGAGAGAGAGAGAGAGAGAGAGAGAATGAGAGAGAGAGACACAGAGAGAGAGAGAGATTGAAGGTAAACAACAAATATCATACTGTCCCATTTTCCCTGTGAGCAATATTGAAATAAACAAGTGTTGTCAGAGAAAGAGAAACGTTGATTTATCCTCAAAAGTCAAGCCTACCTACCAACCCTACGTTTGTGGGCCACGTCACCTTAACCACAACTCTGTGTGTGTGTGTGTGTGTGTGCGTGTGTGTGTGTGTGTGTGTGCATGCGTGCGTGCTTGTGTGCATCTGGAAATCAATGCCAGAATAGCCAAAGCCAGTACAACCTTTGGCAAACTTCATGCTAATCTCTGGAACAGCCCAGGTCTGCCCAGCATTCACACGCGCCTGATGAAGGCACAGCTACGATGGGCGGGCCATGTAGCTCGCATGCCAGACCACCAGCTGCCAAAAACATTATTCTATGGTGAGCTAAAATAAGGCAAGCGCTCCCAGGGAGGCCAAAAGAGGCGCTTCAAGGACTCCCTGAAGTTCTCACCGATAGCCTTCGGCGTCAACCTAGACACCTGCGAGAAGACTGCCCAAGACCGAGCCCTCTGGCGCACCTCCATACATCAGGGAGCCCTGAGGTATGAGGCGACCAGGACTGCTGTTGCTGAGCAGAAGCGGCTGGCCAGGAAAGACTGTGCCAGCAAACCTCAGCTGCCAGCCACCATCTCCTGCCTTCACTGCCCGAGAGTCTTGCGCGCAAGGATGGGCCTTGTCAGCCACTTGCGCACGCACCTACCTGCTGTGACCCCCCAACCCCAGGATGACTGACTGGTATTGGTCAAAACTGACAGAGAAGAGAAGAAGAAAAAAGTGTATGTGTGTGTGTACGTGTCTGTGTGTGCATGTGCATAAGTATGGGAACGATTCTCCAGAATCCTAGATTTTTCATACATTATAAAAATCTAACAAAAATATAAAGGATGAGATAAAATTTAAAAAATCTAATTGACGACCCAAGGGTAAACCATAACCCCCTGGCAAAGGTAAGAAACAAGCCACACTCACCTGAGCAGCGGTAGAGCTTGTCTGGCTGCTTGTGCTTGAAGAAGAGGGTTTTGACCAGAAAGCCCTGCACTGGGGCCAGCAGCGCCGCTGGCCCATCCACAGTCTGGCACAGCGCCATGCGCTCCCTGGCACTGAAGACAAAGCCTGCAACACACACGGCTCTGTCACCTGCTGTGGAGCTTCCTCTCACTTTCTTGTAGGACAGGACCTCCACAAAAATGCATGACACATGACTGGGTGAAGCACCGAGTGTTTTGCATTTCCAAACTCATAGACAGGTCATCTCTCTTTGGCACTTCGTAGATGTAGAACCAAAGCTAGCACAGTCACACAGAGGGGTAGGTGCATTGTAGATGTTCGCCAAGTATAATCATTCATACACAGTTTATGACACAGGGCTGCAGCAAGTATGGCACTGAATGTCTTGACAATGTCATACTTGTACTTGCAGCAACCCTGTGTCGTAAATCTGTGAGTGAATGATAATACTTGGTTAACATCTACAATGCACATACCCCTCTGTGTGAATGCATTAGCTTTGGTTCAACGCCTACGACGGGCCAAAGCAAAAACAACAAAGCATTTGCAGGAATTTCTCTTCCCTTCCAAATATCATTACCAGTTCCTGGCAGCTCAGTCACACCCCCAGTACTCTCCCCTCTTGCATTAGAACACGGTCAACGGCTACTCCCTTGTTGAAACCATGTTTTGAACAGGCGGAGATAGGCAAGCATGCTTGGGTAGGTACTTGCACTAACGTCACAAACGAGGCTGACGAAACCGTTCCCATTTTACGCTCAGCGTGTTTCGCGTCGTTTTAGGGGCATCTTACTTCGAAGCGTGGATCTCTGTGTTTATCATCGATAACCCACTCATATTAGGTACCACTGGAAAGCTCTTTAAATTTTCTACATGAATATACTGTTTTCTTAAACCCTACATCCATTCTCAGTTAATCCTAGCAGTGCAAAGTATGACCTATTTTGTTTGGCGTAATACGCTTCTCCGAGACAAGAAACGAGGTGTTGAAAAATAATATATTTTATAAATAGATTTATGTACATCCTCTGAAAAAATCGTGATTCTATTCCGTGTCGCTCACAAGTTACAGCCGGCTGAAACATTTCTGCTCTGTGCCGGAAGTTCGCCTTTCGCGTCTTCCGGTAGCTGGCATCGTGACAGCGTCATTGACGCCGGGAATTTCAAATTTCAACAGCATTAAGTTGATCGGCGTTGTGCAGTTCATATGCGGATCTACTCAATCAAGGTTAGTTTAATCGAGCATATTTCAAAATTGATTCGGATTCTGATTGGAATGGTGGCACCTTCATGGTGATTTAACGTTTTTATGATACTGATAAGTGATAGTGTTGAACTCTAGTGATTCGCCTTCGAGTTCGACTTTGTGAGTTTGTCGGGTCGTAGTGTCCATGGTCGGGTAGACTTCCACTCCAGTCGAGTTCGACGCAATGTACAGTTATTAAGCATTAAAGTCTTGACAATGTAAATCAGAGGAAAGCTATTTAATATTTGCCACAGTGTCAAGAACCAATATGATGTGTATCTCATAGATTATAGCATTGTACTGTACATGTAATTGTTTTTGTAAAAATTGCAATGGGCAGATGGCCTTTGCAAATCAAGTTCAATGCAGTGCAGTTCTTTCTCATGTAATTTCTGACATATATATTTTTAAGAGCCTTTCAGTGATACATCAGTTGTTTTTAAACTTTCATTATTATGGCATTTTTTTTTTGAACAAATGACATGTAAGGTTAAGATCATTTTGTTAATGTATTTTATATGATGTAGAATTTTTCAGCACATCAGTTATTAAGCATATGTAATCTAATTATGACTTGTGTAATATCAAAATTACTCAAGCATTCAATTGTAATTTAGGGGGGAGTTTTAAAATAAAAATATCTGAGGCAATGGCACTTTTTTTGGCAAATCGCTTACAATATATCAAGTAATCATATCACGTATCATGCAAAAAAAATGATTAATTTGTAGCTTTTGTAACAGTTTTAGTATAATTAATTATAGACTGGTTATACCAGTATAGAGTGAACTACTTCTCTTGAAAATTTCAAATTAATTGCATGTATTTTAACAAAGTTACAGACATTTTACTAGGTCAACCCCAAAATTCGGGCACAGATTTTGGAACCAGTTCCTATATAAAATACCCCCCCTTTTTTCGTCACATTTCCGCTCATAACTTTATAACTAATTAAGATAGAGAGATACTTTTTATACCACTGTGTTTGTCTCTTGAATCTCTTTAATTTGAGTCCAATTTGATTTCATTACATTGGGTTTGAAAATTTAGTGCAAGTACCTAGCTTGGGGGTTTGAAGATGTGCGAAGCGATGCCGTGGTTCTAGCCCTGGGACGGGGGAAAACAAATCTGGGTTTATTGTAAACTCCTTAGAGGAGGTAATAACAGATTCAAGAGAATGAGAAAACCGACGCAAACGCGATGTCAGTTGACTTGTCACAGAAAACTATCCCAAACAAGGCTCACCCTGCATCCATCGCTGAAAAATATTTCCTCTGATTGGGAGTCCCCATACCGCCTGGAAGAGCGAATCTCGAATCAAGTCTGGATCAGTCAGGAACATTGACATCTTCTCAGTGAATGCAACTCGTGGGACCAGCAGCGTTCGAATGAAAGTTGAAACCTAAGCCTTGCTGCGCCTCGTGAACACGCCTTTAATGTTTGCTCCACAACAGACGAGACTTTTAGTGAAAGCCACGCAGCAAAACTCTGATGTGAAATGAAAGAAACAATATATCTACCATGAAATGATTTCTCTTATGTTATTTCAATGTTTACATATTGTGTAGCATATCAAAAGATTTTGAAATGTTATCACAACAATTTCAAATTCTAGGTGCGGAGATAATACTAAGGGAGGTTACTCTCTTATGTCGGCCAGTCGGTCGGTCTTGTTTACATCACGTTTACATTTACGGGGGGGGGGGGGGGGAGAGAGGATTGTGTGGGAAAATGTCATTGTCGTGTGTTATCTGCGTATAGTTCACACCCGTCTATGTAAAAAGTTGTGAGCGAGAGGAGCCTGAAGAAAAATCAAAACGGGGAACAAGATCCAACCTGAAACGCGCGCTCGATCATGACCCACTCAAATCTCAATGACTCATCAAGATCAACTTGAACCTCTTGCTGCGAAGCGGAAGCGTGGAAGACATGTATTGTAAACATCGATCACTGAGATGCACATAATTTATTGTGATCTAAGAACTAGCTGATATTTCAGTTGTTTGCATTGCCTGCATAAAGCCGAGCAGACTAAGTGACGACTGAATGACCGACTGACTGAGAGACAGTGACCGACTGAGCGGACCGGACAGGACCGGAGTCCGGACCGGACCGGACAGGACCGATGGAGCGACCACCTGGGATCCCTAAATGACCTAGCTGCTGTCTACAGCTGGATTCCCTGGTGCTCTTGGAGTCTTCCAGGGATCGAAAAGGCTTCTAGGGACAATGGGATCCTTTCAGATCCGATGCTTGTGTAGAACGGACGGACGGACTGACTGGACTGGAGTAGAGTGGAGTGGAGTGGAGTGGAGTGGAGTGAGTGAATGAGTGACTTGAGTGAGTGAATAATAAAAGAGGGTGGTTGCCGGAGTACGTCGGACTGACACTAGTGGGAGGTGAGTCGTGACACTAATTCCGACTAATCGTATTCTTTCTTGAGTGAGTGAGTGATTGACGAAGTGAGTGAGTGATTGACGGAGTGAGTGATTGATTGATTGATTCTTTATTTATCAAGGATGAAATTTTAGGCATTTCTGCCTTTCTTACAAATTGTCCTTGCTCATAAAGAAATGAAAACATTGATAATTAAGACACAAAATACACAGTAGCTAATCCATGTACAACAGTTGATAAGATATATGAAGAATATGATCAACAATGACAAAGATTTTAGTATATGTCTGACAGCTGTCAGCTCAGTGAGTCTTTAAGATCAAGCAATACGTGTCATATGTACAGGCGACAGAAGTGAGATCATCTGAATAGATAATCACGTATGGATGCTTTAAAAGACGTCAAGGAAGTATTGTTCCTAAGGTGCAATGGAAGTGAGTGAGTGACTGACTCACTGATTGATTCACTGACTGACTTACTTACTGATGGAGGGTTGGTTAGTTGCTCCACAAGCTGTTTGATTGATTTGCATGTATTTGCTTACATTACTTTAATTAGGTGAGTACATTAAAAAAACAAATCTAACCTCACTCAAAGTGTGGATACAGCCTGACAAATTGAAGGAAAATAGGTGTAAAGATTTACTCGCCCCCAACCCCACAATAAACCGTACAATATCGTATTCAAAATGGTGCAAAATGCAATGATCAGACGTATTCATATACCTCACATGTCAAAATTATCTTGCCCAACAACAACAACAACAACAACAAAACAGATACTATCAGTCTCTTAAATGCCATTTCATAAGGTGAATAAATAGGGACATCTTGACTTGATTTGCACTTGTTTGGAACTAATCTAGTGATTTTCGTGCTTAATGGCCTCACATAGCCGACAAAGGCTGATAGACCGTAAAACACCCATCCGTCCATCTTTTGAACACTATTTTCAAACTGCAGTATGATCATAACTGTTGGCATTGCAACTTCTTGCCCTTGTTCATTTTGTATATCGCCCCGTGTGATCAACTGTTTGTTTTGCATTGGACACTTTCTGTTTTCATGTGACAGCAACAGAGTTCCAGGGCCCCCTGTCTTGGACTCTACCATTCCAGACTGGAACTGCAGAGTTACGTGTCTACAGAACAGAGTTCCAGTGCCCCCTGTCTTGGACTCTACCATTCCAGACTGGAACTGCAGAGTTACGTGTCTACAGGGATAAGCACGGATCTCGTCATCCTTGTACCGAGGGTCAAACTCCACCACCTCCACTACCACCATCAATACCACTACCTCCACTACCACCATCAATACCACCACCTCCACTACCACCATCAATACCACTACCTCCACTACCACCATCAATACCACTACCTCCACTACCACCATCAATACCACTACCTCCACTACCACCATCAATACCACCACCTCCACTACCACCATCAATACCACTACCTCCACTACCACCATCAATACCACTACCTCCACTACCACCATCAATACCACTACCTCCACCACCACCATCAATACCACTACCTCCACTACCACCATCAATACCACTACCTCCACTACCACCATCAATACCACCACCTCCACTACCACCATCAATACCACTACCTCCACTACCACCATCAATACCACTACCTCCACTACCACCATCAATACCACCACCTCCACTACCACCATCAATACCACTACCTCCACTACCACCATCAATACCACTACCTCCACTACCACCATCAATACCACTACCTCCACTACCACCATCAATACCACTACCTCCACTATGTATGTATGTATGTATGTATTTGTCTTGAGGCTTCCTCTGAAATTCTTCTGCTTTGGCTCCTGACGCAAACGCCTCGTCTGTGCAGTTGATATCCTAATAGGACTGAGTGCACAGCAGAGCGGAAAAAGCTCGATCCCCCGAACGAAGACTTTGTCGGTGGCAACCCTGAGGAGACGAGAAGCAACCACACTCGGACATCTAGGGGGGCAGTGTCGGGAGAGCAGCTGCTGCAGGTACAATGGGGCTGTAGGAGTGGTCTGGCAGCACTCGATGTTTTTAGTGAAGGAATCTTTGAAGGCTATACGCCTGCCTAACAGGAAGCCAGTGATTTTGTGGAGCAGTCCTTCCCATGCCTCCAAGGTGAGGCGCCTGCTCTGTTTCTGGATGACCTGGAGTCGATCCAGGTGTTATTTGATGGAAATGCCGTACAGACAGCATTCCCCGTAGTCAAGCCTGGATAGGACCAGACGGGTGACCAGAGTCTTGATGATCAAGGCTGCGTCAGGTATTTCCTAATCTTG
>JAWQFJ010027545.1:15000-18448 GCA_034096865.1 Theodoxus fluviatilis | reverse complement strand
CGACGACGATGAATGACATTAGAAGTGCCTATTATCCCCTAAAGGTTTGTTCAGCTGAGCTTGAGACTTTAATTTTAAGGCTGCTTTAAATCTCCCTATGCACACCGCTCCAGATCTAAAAAGCTCATTAGTAAGCTGTTCCCCAATTGTGCCGGCAAATGCTGATGGTTTTCTAACATAGGGACAAGCCAGTGCTAAATCAACTGAGGCTCTCACAATGACACAATGACCTTAAACCGCAGTGCAGTATATCATACATGTAAGATTCCCCTCTCCATACCCATCTCTCTATGGCATTGCACGTTGCAGAAAGCTGTCTATGGGTAACAGATGCAGACCTCAAGAAGTTGTAGGTCAAAAAGCTTAATGCTCATTGTAGGGGTATTAAGCAGTATCAAAATCCAACTATTCTCACCCTGATAGTTTTGTTTAATCAGTGATGACCATCCATGTCCAAAATGTCATCTTCTTATAAACTTGACAGGCTTCCACGTTACCTTCCTTCATGTCAGTGACTTTTATCTTTAAAATCTACTGCACTTACACATAATTTAGTAACACTAACAGTAATTGAAGTAATCATCATCATAATTAACATACGCTTATGACCTTATCACCTAGTTAAAACACACAGCAACTTCAACCAAATTTACTTCAAAAGAAAACATCATCCAAAACCTGAGTTTCTCCTTGCAATGTTCTCAAATCAGATTCAGAGGATGTGGAGTTATCATGGACGAATAATGTCACTCTAGAGTCTTGGTTACAACAACCAGCTATCTGAGTTCATGCGTCACAACAAATCGGCTGACGATGCATAGATAAATATATTAATTTATAATCACCATTCATTAAAGCACTGACACAAAAATGTGAACGCCAACGGCAACATTTACAACCTTGCACTGCCATCGCGACCTAATTTACATGAAAATGCTGCTACATTATTACAGTGTCTGTCCCACTGCTGCTGAATTTTATGGTAACAAAATTATAACAATACCACAAACGCCCTATTCAAGAATTCAACATTGCACGTACAGATTTCATAGCACGTGAGGAATTCTTGAAAAGGGGGCATATATGCGTTCATGAAGACCGTCATGCTAATTACCGAAGGGTCTTCTAAAGGTTCATATTTCAAGATTTCGCAAAAATGTGTGTCTTTGTCCTTCATCCAAATAATTGCATGCAAATATTCATGGCATGTGGTCTGCTGATTTGTGATGATGACAATAGCGCCAAATCTAAGACCAGATCAGAGAACATACACACGCACGCACGCACGCACACAGCGCCGCACGCACTACCCACACACACACACACGACACCACACCACCACACACACACACACAAGCGCCACTACCAGCCCACACACATACACACCCACTACACCTCACACACACACACACACACCCACTCAAACTCACACACACACACACACCACACCACACACACACACACACAACACCACACACACACACACACACAAATTTTGCTTCTCTGGTTCACTATCTACCCATTTTAGTATGTTTAAGAAATTGTACATGTATAATTCTTGCGATAATTATATTGACTCCCTCTCTCTCTCCCTCTCTCTCTCTCCCTCCCTCCCCACCCTCTCTCTCCAACCCACCCACCCTCTGACTCTAATTCTCTCTTCCCTTCCTCCCCCTTTCCCAGCCGCCCCCGTACTGCCTAAATCATAAAGTTCGTTCGTTCTCTTTTTCAACTGTCAAGTTTACATTTGAAGAGTGAAAAAGAAACCTTTAAAGTTTATGCGTTTTACTGAACTGCCCCGCGTCGCATTCGCCCGTTTCCTCCAGAAACTGTCTTGAGGAGTGTGAATACAGAGAAAATACAGATATTGTATTTTTTCTATGCAGTTTTTTCGATGCCGACAGTTTCATCCGTAACAATGACACCGGTTTTATCACAACAAAATGTTTAACTATAATAATAAACATAATTATAAGCGAATCGTACGACTCTTATCAATGATGAACAAGGGAGGTAAATCGGTTATCCCCTTAGACGTCTTTAACGAATGCTAAAAATTTAGTTTTTTTGTGGACAATACTTGTAAATTTTCTTTAACCAAAATAGGTCGCAGTATACAGGGAGAAAAATTAAGTTAGATCGTAGTTCAACTGCGCAAATTAATCTTCTCTGAAGAAACGGTGATGCTACCGAAACGCATACAATCAAAAGTTTGAGCAGCAGTCGAAATGCAAAAGGAACGCTAGAAAGGGTCTGTCAAAGAGTTCTGGGAGTGGGAGCATAGGCATGATAGGGCAGCCGTCGTGCTGCAGATAACCGATTAAATAAACACGAACAATGTGGAGCAGTCACACTGCGAAAAGTGCGGTGGTCACTAGCCCTAGGCCTGTGGAACCCGCAGCCACTCTCCGCAGTCATCTCGAGACCTGGATGAGGCAAGGACACAGAAGGCATTGCCTTGGAGGATAGCCATCCCAATTCGTTGCCACATGATCTCCCGTGGCTCGCCCGTCTCCGCCTTCAGTCCTCGATGGTCTTGAGTAGTTGTCTCCCTTGCATAAACATACTTGGTCAACAGTGCAATCAAAGATCGAGTATTATACACGATTTTTGTGTCATTATTACGTTTTTGCTTGTATTTATTTTTTTCGTGTTAATATGGCAATAGGTAAAGAATTGAGTTCAATATTATGTGGTGGATTGAGGTCAGTTCAGGGGCAGTTCTCATCCAGTGTATTATAACCCCTGTTCGTTTTGGTTAGACTCCTCCTCGCACCTCCAGCGGCTCACAGTATGAACCTGTCATAATAAAAACAGACAGTTAATTGTATAATTACAAAACAAATTAATTGTAGTAGCTGCTTCATTAATTACATTGATATTTGCACCACCAGGTGGCAGGTGCCTCGTTAGCGCAGTAGGTAGCGCGTCAGTCTCATAATCTGAAGGTCGTGAGTTCAATCCTCACACGGGGCACAATTTTTATTTTTATTTTTGGGGGGTTTTGACTTCCTGTTCTCTTTTCCCCCTTGCGTGGTGCGTGTGCGTGTGTGTGTGTGTGTGTGTGTGTGTGTGTGTGTACGCGCGCGTGCGCACATGTCTGAGTGAACTTGTGTCAGTGTCTGTGCAAGCAGGTGTGTGTGTGTGTGTGTGTGTGTGTTTGTGTCCTGTACAGATGTAGAGTCATGATAATTCTGGTTGCTAATTACTCACTGGCAGTGTTGTGTTCATGACGCTTCAACCTCCCTGGGCTAAACAAGGGAAGACTTGCAGCATGTCAGGCAGGTAAAAGCACAGGTTCAAAACATGTTCTGTGTGCTACTGTTGGCTCTAAGATCCTGTGGAAACCAAGATATGTACAGACTTCTTGCCCTGTTTGTAATTTTCGGTTTTGTGTTCCCCCTTGGTGGCACTCATGAAGAGTTAATGATCTTTTTCAAACGTCCTC
>JAWQFJ010027545.1:0-5000 GCA_034096865.1 Theodoxus fluviatilis | reverse complement strand
CATAAAGGGGCGTGTCGGCCAAGCTGCCAGTTTCATCTAGTTGTCAACGGTGATGCAGATACTGCATTATATTCTTCCTGCAACTACAACGCCTTTTCCAGTCAAAAATCCTGTTTCAGTATTGTCTCGCGGTTAATATTGTTGTCATCACATCCTTAAAAAAAACAACGTTCACTGCACATGGAGTCATGTCAAGAAAGTTGTCGGTTTCAATTAGTGTGATGCAAATACATCAATGCAACGGTTTTTTCCAGTCGAAGACCAGTTTTAGCCCTATCTCGTGGTCATTGTTCCTCTCATAACACCCTTCACTCCTAGAACTCTCCCTGCATCTTGGGGTGCTTGGAGTAGGTCTTCAGCTCTATCTAGTTGTCATAATCATAAAGGGAGTAACAACAGATTTAAATATGATACCATACGTCATAGCTATGTACAAAATATAACAATTGTGTTGATCCAGAGCTCAGACTAAACTCCCATTCAACATTTAGAGTAGCAGCTCTATCAATGTAGGTACATTTTTGTGACAACAAAACTCAACGGCGATAAATCACTATTGTTGTGGTGCCATCACTCTTATTAGAAGTACGCACAAAAGTGTTCATTCCCTCAATAGCTCCGTCATCAGTTATCCACTTTCTGCCATAGCTACGTCACTGCTCGTAATGATTATCACTGCAGTGACGTCATGCAGCGTACACTTTCTGTTCAATCATCATGTAGTTAAAGCATCACATGAACATTTCACGCAATAGCAACGTAATTTCATGCGTGTGTGCGTGCGCGTGTGTGCGTGCGCGCGCGCGTGTGTGTGTATGTGTGTGTGTGTATGTTTGTGTGTGTGCGTGCGTGCGTGCGTGTCTGTGTGTGTGTGTATGTGTGTGCATGTGTGTGTATGTTTGTCTGTGTGTGCGTGCGTGCGGGCGTGCGTGCTTGCGTGCGTATGTGCGTGCGCGTGCGTGTGTGCGTGTGTATGAGTCCGTGTGTGTGTGTGTGTGTGTGTGTGTGTGTGTGTGTGTGCGTGTGTGTGTGTGTGCATGTATGTGTGTGTGCGTGCGCGTGTGTGTGTTAGTGCGCATGTGTGTATGTGTGTGCGCGCGCGCATGTGTGTGTATGTGTGTGTATACACAATTGCGTAAGCATGTACGAGTATATTTCTAGATTATTACTGTTGTAACTGCGTGATTTCCTGCAGATTCTCCATTGCAGTTTCATCATTACATTCGCCACTGTAGCTACAACATTACATTCGCCACTGTAGCTACAACATTACACTCGCCACTGTAGCTACAACATTACATTCGCCACTGTAGCTACAACATTACACTCGCCACTGTAGCTACAACATTACATTCGCCACTGTAGCTACAACATTACACTCGCCACTGTAGCTACAACATTACACTCGCCACTGTAGCTACAACATTACACTCGCCACTGTAGCTACAACCTTACATTCGCCACTGTAGCTACAACATTACACTCGCCACTGTAGCTACAACATTACACTCGCCACTGTAGCTACAACATTACATTCGCCACTGTAGCTACAACATTACATTCGCCACTGTAGCTACAACATTACATTCGCCACTGTAGCTACAACATTACATTCGCCACTGTAGCTACAACATTACATTCGCCACTGTAGCTACAACACTACATTCGCCACTGTAGCTACAACATTACACTCGCCACTGTAGCTACAACATTACATTCGCCACTGTAGCTACAACATTACACTCGCCACTGTAGCTACAACATTACACTCGCCACTGTAGCTACAACATTACACTCGCCACTGTAGCTACAACATTACACTCGCCACTGTAGCTACAACATTACATTCGCCACTGTAGCTACAACATTACACTCGCCACTGTAGCTACAACATTACACTCGCCACTGTAGCTACAACATTACACTCGCCACTGTAGCTACAACATTACACTCGCCACTGTAGCTACAACATTACACTCGCCACTGTAGCTACAACATTACACTCGCCACTGTAGCTACAACATTACACTCGCCACTGTAGCTACAACATTACATTCGCCACTGTAGCTACAACCTTACACTCGCCACTGTAGCTACA
The DNA here is from genome assembly GCA_034096865.1 of Theodoxus fluviatilis. Classification (NCBI taxonomy): domain Eukaryota; kingdom Metazoa; phylum Mollusca; class Gastropoda; order Cycloneritida; family Neritidae; genus Theodoxus; species Theodoxus fluviatilis. The sequence goes on along the minus strand of JAWQFJ010027545.1, from coordinate 2,902 downwards.
ACATTACACTCGCCACTGTAGCTACAACATTACATTCGCCACTGTAGCTACAACCTTACATTCGCCACTGTAGCTACAACATTACATTCGCCACTGTAGCTACAACATTACATTCGCCACTGTAGCTACAACAGTACATTCGCCACTGTAGCTACAACATTACACTCGCCACTGTAGCTACAACCTTAATTCGCCACTGTAGCTACAACCTTACACTCGCCACTGTAGCTACAACCTTAATTCGCCACTGTAGCTACAACCTTACACTCGCCACTGTAGCTACAACCTTACATTCGCCACTGTAGCTACAACCTTACATTCGCCACTGTAGCTACAACATTACACTCGCCACTGTAGCTACAACTTTACATTCGCCACTGTAGCTACAACCTTACACTCGCCACTGTAGCTACAACATTACATTCGCCACTGTAGCTACAACATTACACTCGCCACTGTAGCTACAACATTACACTCGCCACTGTAGCTACAACATTACACTCGCCACTGTAGCTACAACATTACATTCGCCACTGTAGCTACAACATTACATTCGCCACTGTAGCTACAACATTACACTCGCCACTGTAGCTACAACATTACACTCGCCACTGTAGCTACAGCACTACACTCGCCACTGTAGCTACAGCTTTACATTCGCCACTGTAGCTACAACCTTACACTCGCCACTGTAGCTACAACATTACACTCGCCACTGTAGCTACAACATTACACTCGCCACTGTAGCTACAACATTACCTTACACACCTTACTGTGGTTACGTTGTTATTGTCTCTACTGTAGTCCTTTATTTATAGTCTCTACTGGAGTCCTTTATTTATAGTCTCTACTGGAGTCCTTTATTTATAGTTCTACTGTAGTCCTTTATTTATAGTCTCTACTGTAGTCCTTTATTTATAGTCTCTACTGGAGTCCTTTATTTATAGTCTCTACTGGAGTCCTTTATTTATAGTCTCTACTGGAGTCCTTTATTTATAGTTCTACTGTAGTCCTTTATTTATAGTCTCTACTGTAGTCCTTTTTTATAGTCTCTACTGGAGTCCTTTATTTATAGTCTCTACTGCAGTCCTTTATTTATAGTCTCTACTGTAGTCCTTTATTTATAGTCTCTACTGTAGTCCTTTATTTATAGTCTCTACTGGAGTCCTTTATTTATAGTCTCTACTGGAGTCCTTTATTTATAGTCTCTACTGGAGTCCTTTATTTATAGTCTCTACTGGAGTCCTTTATTTACAGTCTCTACTGAAGTCCTTTATTTACAGTCTCTACTGTAGTATTTCGTTAGATTTTCTACTGCAGCTACGTCGTTACAATCTCTACTGTATTTCTTCATTAGATTTTCTACTGCAGCGACGTCGGTACAATCTCTACTGTAGTCCTTATTAGATTCTCTACTGTAGCTATGTTGTTAAATCTCTACTGTAGTCTTTCATTACATTATCTACAGTAGCTACGTCGATACCGTTTCCATTGTGGTCCTTCACTACAATATCTACTGTAGCTACTTGTTACAGTCCTTACTGTAGTCCTTCACTACAATATCTACTGTAGCTACTAGTTACAGTCCTTACTGTAGTCCTTCACTACAATATCTACTGTTGCTACTTGTTACAGACCTTACTGTAGTCCTTCACTACAATATCTACTGTAGCTACGTCGTGTCAAACTACACTGTAGTCCTTCATTACAGCCTCTACTGTAGTCCTTCGTTACAGTCTCTACTGTAGTCCTTCTTTACAGCCTCTACTGTAGTCCTTCTTTACAGCCTCTACTGTAGTCCTTCGTTACAGTCTCTACTGTAGTCCTTCATTAATGTCTCTACTGTAGTCCTTCATTACTGTCTCTACTGTAGTTCTTCATTACTGTCTCTACTGTAGTTCTTCTTTAAAGTATCTACTGTAGTACTTCTTTACAGTCTCTTCTTTAGTTCTTCATTACAGTCTCTACTGTAGTCCTTCATTACAGTCTCTACTGTAGTCCTTCATTACAGTCTCTACTGTAGTCCTTCATTACAGTCTCTACTGCAGTCCTTCTTTACAGTCTCTACTGTAGTTCTTCATTACAGTCTCTACTGTAGTCCTTCATTACAGTCTCTACTGTAGTCCTTCATTACAGTCTCTACTGTAGTCCTTCATTACAGTCTCTACTGTAGTCCTTCATTACAGTCTCTACTGTAGTCCTTCATTACAGTCTCTACTGTAGTCCTTCATTACAGTCTCTACTGTAGTCCTTCATTACAGTCTCTACTGTAGTCCTTCATTACAGTCTCTACTGTAGTCCTTCATTACAGTCTCTACTGTAGTTCTTCATTACAGTCTCTACTGTAGTCCTTTATTACAGTCTCTACTGTAGTCCTTCATTACAGTCTCTACTGGAGTCCTTTATTACCTGTGCATTCCTGGGTACTGACGGAGCCTCGACCTGCAGTGCTCAAGCCACTGGGACAGGGGAGGCAACTCTCCTGGCCCGGGAGTGACTGGAAGGAACCCACGTCACACAGTCGGCAGTAGTCCTGCATTCCGTAGGTGCCACGCCCGCACGGCACTGCAGGTGGAAAAGATAAGACTCGTGTGTGGAAAAGATAAGACTCGTGTGTGGAAAAGATAAGACTCGTGTGTGGAAAAGATAAGACTCGTGTGTGGAAAAGATAAGACTCGTGTGTGGAAAAGATAAGACTTGTGTGTGGAAAAGAGAAGACTTGTGTGTGGAAAAGATAAGACTCGTGTGTGGAAAAGATAAGACTTTTGTGTGGCAAGGAGAAGACTTGTGTGTGGAAAAGATAAGACTCGTGTGTGGAAAAGATAAGACTTGTTTGTAGAAAAGATAAGAATTTTGTGTGGTAAAGAATATACTTGTGTGTGGAAAAGATAAGACTCGTGTT
>JAWQFJ010027542.1:5000-33140 GCA_034096865.1 Theodoxus fluviatilis | reverse complement strand
TTGTGTAATTTTAAATATCTGTTGCTTGCTCTCTTACTAAACACCAACCTTTTCAAGTTGATTTCATGATGCTCAGCGGTCAGTAGCATTTTGTCCTGTGATTCTACGACATTTTGTCTTGTGTGAATGCAAGAGTACTTTTGAAGTTTGAACAAAAGTTGAATTATTGTCTTCTGAACTTTTCCCCATAGCCAGAACTTAATGCAAATGATCATTTATATATACTCTTATACTTTTGTATTTCCACATTATGAATTGAAAGGCACCCTTTGGCACACTGCTATTGATACAGAAAGACTGTTGTGCTAGAAGAGTTTCTGATGCTGTCGAGTTGCTCAACGACATGCTGTGTCTGCCCCCGAGCCACTGGGGGGGGGGGGGGGGGGGGGGGGAATGTCCCATTTATTTTGACAAATGTGCTCATTTGTCCACAGCTATGGATGACTATAGAAGTCCTGCTGAAACTGGTGTGGGACTGCTAGTGAGGGGTGTGCCCAATTGTAGTCATGCATCAGGTTGTGATGTCGGCTGCCTGGCAGTTTAGAAGTGGCTCAGTATATATTTCAAGTCATTTCAATTACCGAATGGAAAAGGTAGACTTTTACTTCTGAGCATGTTTGCTAAACTACTTGGGGTAATGAAAGTCATCATACTTTGATTGAACCATTTTGCTTGTACTGTCACTGTCAGGAAAGTGGGGAATGGTGGAACTTGACTGCTCATTTCAAAACCCAGAATTTTCATGGGAAATAAATGATGCAATCATATCAGCTTTGTTTATGTTTTCATTACACTTTTTTAAAAGTTGTGGTTACAGTAACATGGGGGGAAAAGGGGGTGTGGGTGTAAGGAGGTCAGCTTGAACTCTTAAAATTTAAATAAAATTTAGTAGAAGAGACTAGTTTGAATAGGTATTGAAATTTCTCTTTTGCTTAAAATGCTTTTTTTTCTTCTTATTTAAATAGTAGATTCCCCAAGTCTCGTAGGAAAGGTGTGAATGGATGGCTATGAAAGGCCATTGGGCACGAAAATCACTATAATAGTTCCAAATAAGCCAAGTCATGATGTCCCTATCCAAAGGACAGGGAAGATGGTACAGCATGAAGGTTCCGGAAAAAAGTAGGGTTGGTCAGGTTACTGCAACCACAACTATGTATGTATATATATATATCATTGGCCATATTTTGTTTTCAGCTTCCCTGAGGAAACGGATTACAGTGAGGGAAATGGTTTGAGTTTGTATTCTGAAGGCTTTCTGTGTTAGAGAGAGAATTCAGACAACACTGCTGTTGCTGTACTGACCAGGACTTTCCAAGCAAGAAAATTAGTGAGAATGTCTACTTCATCACATTTTGTCTGCACCCCAGCTTTTCTCTCAGCACATTTACTGGTACTTGGGTATCTTTGTGTGCAGAACCTTGTGATAACGAGACAAAGCAACTCTGCAAGAATGCAATCTAAAGAGAATTTGCTGAAGACTCCCTATGCTTCAGGAAAGGGTTAGATTTGGGAGTTACATTTTTGGTTTTCTTGATTGGTTCCCCCAATGTTTTCTAGTTCTTTGCTGCACAAACTTTACTGAATGAACGCCTCTTCAAAGAGGGTTGAATGTCAGTCTACTTCATTCCTGAGGATGGCGAGAATTGATCCTTCTGATCATGGTGACTTTTTAGGAAATGTCCCGTTTCATTGCTTATGGGAATTCAACTAGCCGACATTCATATTGCAGGCTGTCATAGGGAAGTACAATTCCAGTCTCCAAGCAGAAAAACTGAAACAGACTTAGTAAACTTTATTTACACACACATACACCCAACCTCTAATATCACTGCAGTCTTGCAAGTAAAATAAAATCATAACAGGATGCTTACCTTCCCTAAGCAGAACAGACGGAACTTTCAGTATTCATGTGTAACTGGTGAGTGCCAAGATTTTTTCAACACAGTATGGCATCTACACTGTTCCTTGTAAAATTAACCGCCATTGTAGCATCTCTCAATTCAGCACAGCCATTCCTATGGAAACCTGCATGCTCTGGGGCTTGGGCTTCTACAGGAACTGGAAAAGGAAGTAGGCCTGGGAAGGAAATTCACTGCATGCTTCAAGAATATGCATTTGATGCCCACCACTGTTTAGTCTCGAAGCACAAAACAGTAGAAGAAAGCAGATATAATTTGCATGGCAACACAACTTGCCATCTTTAGATACCCTGTACAGCATTCTTCAAGAAAAATCATCCCTTCATGGCAAATCACAAAACAGTAGAAGAAAGCAGATATAATTTGCATGGCAACACAACTTGCCATCTTAAGATACCCTGTACAGCATTCTTCAAGAACATTCATCCCTTCATGGCAACTCACAAAACAGTAGAAGAAAGCAGATATAATTTGCATGGCAACACAACTTGCCATCTTTAGATACCCTGTACAGCATTCTTCAAGAACATTCATCCCTTCATGGCAAATCACAAAACAGTAGAAGAAAGCAGATATAATTTGCATGGCAACACAACTTGCCATCTTTAGATACCCTGTACAGCATTCTTCAAGAACATTCATCCCTTTATGGCAAATGGCATTAGTGACTTGATATTCTTCTCCTGTCGATATGCCAAGTGCAACGGAAGTGCTCCATCAGCTGGGCTGCTGGAGTCTGTTGCAGTGGCTCAGCCAGGGGCAGCCCCTATCACTGACCTGCCACTTCTCCCAAACTCAAAATTGGAATACTCATGGTAAAAAAATAGAATCTGGAGAGATGGATGGATGGATGGATGGAGTTTTATGGCCATTACAGGCTATGTAAGGCCATTAATCACAAACTCATTCAAACTAGAGTAAGCACAAATCAAGTCAGGATCTCCCTAGTTATTGATTCGCCTCTTACGAATTGTGTAAATCTGGAGAAAAAACAACATGAAATCATCACATTTTCACCAGCAGGCCAATCTGTGACATGAAGTGTCATTGAATAACATTTCTACTCTTTTTAGATGTATAATCAGCATGTTCAGTTAATGTTTGCATTCTTTTTCCTCTTGTGCACCTCATACAGGTTTGACACTTTCTAAGCTTCAACCCAGGGAATTCACTTCTCTGCCAACTTGGCCTTTAGCAGCAAACTCTTTGAAAATAGCCGTTTTGAACTGAGCCCCATGACAAAAAGCTCATTTTAGTAGCAATGATGTCTCCAAGAAAGCGATATTACACCAAAATCAGAAAAAATGAAAATAACTGACACTTGAATCGAAAAACTGGTATTATAAGGAATTTCAAGCAATGGGTATGATAATGGAATATTTTCGTTTGGGAGAAAATTAGAGTTACCTCCCTTGCTGCGTTGGTAGTTGGTACCATCATGGATGATGTAGTGTCCATGGTACCATGTAATTTGATGGCAGACAATGGGTTTAGACACATGACCATTGCTTAGTTTATAATTTTTCTTTTGATTTTGTTGATAGTAGCTAGTGGACAAGTGTATTAAAAGACTAATCTTTTTTCTTAACATTCGTTAACCCATTTTTGTGTGGGGTTTTTCACACAACTGTTGGCACTGGAGTACAACTTCCATTCTTCACAAGCACGGCACAAATGGCAAGGTCATAAGTTTCTGAGACTGGCATTTTTGCCTGGAAATCTGTGCAGTGACACTGTTTGACCCTCCACTTTTCCAGAGTAGTTTGAACAACAAGGACACATCTTTTCACCTTACTTCAACAAATGGCTACACACAGAGCAATTTGAGAACTCTACAGAGCATAGTGCTGAACTCCCACTGAACTCACCACAGCTCAACTTCCCATTGCACTGACCAAGGGAATCAACACTAATTATCTCCCGAATGAACATGGTCTAGGGGTGGCAGGCCTGCAAGCAGCCAGAGAGGCCTTCTCTAGGCAGCCAGAGCAGATCAAATCATCAAGACCCGAACATGCATTTCATCCACCATGGAAGGTACAGAGCCCATCCCATGCATATCAATCAACTGGTCACCAACCCCCACATCCAAGCATCAATTGAGATTGCTACCCTCAACTACCCATTCAATTCAAATCTACCCATTCAATTCAAATCTACCCATTCAATTCACATCTACCCATTCAATACACATCAACCCATTCAATTCACATCAACCCATCCAATTCACATCTACCCATTCAATTCACATCAACCTATCCAATTCAGCTGTGAACAAAGCAAATAAAGTTTCAATGAACTGACAGGAGAAACCTCATCATGTTCCATTCCATTCATGCCAGTGGCGTGTTCAAGAGGCCTACCGGTACGTACCGGTACGTACCGGTAGCATCTTGAACGACTTGGTACGGCTACCGGTACGTACCGGTACGTACCGCGCCGGAGAGCCGTTGCGCCCGCTGCGCCGTGCATAGCCAAAATGGCTGCCTTCGGGGAAAGGAAGAAAGTCATCATCACAAATATGCGCTGTGGCACGCATTTCGACCTGTGATTATTACCCAGCCTATGCGAGACGTTACAAGAAGGTAGGCTGATATTGTACTTTTCTTTTTTAAAAGAATAACTGCTCTGAAATAATTACCGGGCAAGATGTGAGCAAACACTTCAACGACAGAGCAAAACAATTTCAAGGGAAGCAACTCTTATTTCTTACATTTAGCCCTTGGTTTGTGGTGTTACCTCCCTTGAAGAGTGCATCGAACTATTCTTGCTTACACCAAGTCAGCACTGTCGTTTTGACATAAATTTCTATTCGAGCGATGTCGAGCATTCATGCACAGCTACAGCTTAACGTATTTCATCAGCTTCCACAAGGAACAAGCAGTCTGCAGCTGCTGGTTTACTCATTTGGTTGAGAAGCGCAATCCGCGGCGATGAGAAGGCATCTTGGAAGCCATCTTGGCTACCGTTGGGTCATAACGAGTCGTTCAAGAAGGCACACCGGTAGGTAGGCTACCGGTAGGCTACCGGTAGGTCGTCTTGAACACACGGCAGGATACCTACAGCAGACTAGGTCTACAACAGCAATGGGAGTTTCAAAAATACCATAACATACATCTTTGCCTGGACATCTAAAATATTTTTTCGAAGTCCAAAGTTTCAAATCATAACCCACAAAAACAGGGTTATCAATGTTAATGCCGAGGGAGATGAAAAGAAATACAACAGAAATGGGATACATTAAATAGGTAGATTACATGATAATATATCAAAGGAAATCCTTCACCAGGACTTTCAAAGCTTCAGTTTTGGCAAGGGGAATTCTTGTTTGGATTCAACTGCTGCTTGCTTGCACGGAGGTTCTGACAACCTCATGTGTTGTGTGCCCAACACTTTGCAGTTTCCTGATGACTGGAGACGCTGCCTTGCAAATGCCAACATACTTTGGAGAACTGCATTTGAGGATGGATGGATGGATGGATGGATGGATGGATGGATGGATGGATGGATGGATGGATGGATGGATGGGTGGGTGGGTGGATGAATGGATGGATGGATGGATGGATGGATGGATGGATGGATGGATGGATGGATGGATGGATGGTGTTTAACGGCCTATCAGCCTTTGTAGGCTATATGAGGCCAGTAAGCACGAAAATCACTAGAACAGTTTAGAGTAAACACAAATCAAGTCATGGTGTCCCTAGTTATTCGCCTCTTATGAATCGCGTAGGGAGACGTGGTGGGTCAATTCTTACCCCGAACCCACAGGGGGACTGCATTTGAGGAGAATAACCACCATTTTGAGTCCAGTCTTTAATACCTCTGCGGATGTCTACCTCAGGATGCAAGTTCCACATCATCTCTAGCCCCAGGACTAAAACTGATAGCTAGAATCAGCACATTGCTGCACGTCTGTCTGTGTGCATGAACACAGAGACACATGTGAACAGTTCAACACACACACACACACACACACACACACACACACACGTGCGCGTGCGCACACACACACACCTACCTGCTCCAATTCTCATAATTTGTATGCACACACATATGTGCACTTGTGAATTTAAAAAGAGGAACACACACACACCTACACACACACACCTGTATACAAACACAGGGTTTCCCAGAGCAAATGTCCAAGATCTTCTGAGAAGTCAGCTTCTGGTGTGCACAGTCTACAGCTTTTCCAGCTATACTTCACAGGCAGCTGGAAAATACAGAAAACTGACAATCCCCCCCCTCCCCCCCCCCCCCCCTTCTCTCTCGCTCCCTCTCTCTCTCGCTCCCTCGATTCTTCTTAATGTTTGCCCTACATGTGTGGAGGGGGAGGAGACTGAAGTGCATTTTCTGTTTCATAGTCCTGCTTTGTGTGGACTATGAGAAAGATTTTTAATACCATTTACACATTTCGATGTAAATGAGACTGTCAAATAGCTTCAAGCAACCAATGACTATGCTACGATTTGTAAAGGAAGTATGTACATATACCATGCGTTTAAGATGAGAAAGGAAGGAATGGAAATACTAAGTATGAATCATATTATTTTTTAAGACTAGCACTACTACGCATACCAGTGAACACTATTTCCCTCAATACTGTGTCCATTCACATATTACTATTTAGCATCTTCCCAATGCCGCACTGCTATGTTATGTAAATGTTTCACCTTGCAATGGACCGGTGGCCTATGCAATAATGTTATTCGTTTGTTCGTTCTCTCTCTCCAGCTTGTAGTAATTTGAGATAAAACTTCATATTTGATGCTCTGACACCAGATGACTTTGTAAAAGTATAAATTTTTTTTCTAAAATGATTTTAAATTCATTAGATCAATTGCGAGATTTGTACATCCTGCTTTTCAAAAACGAGAAGCGTTCACAAAGCATCAACAGATGCAAGTACCTATGAAGTTTTGCTGCAAAAGGCAGGTGGCCTAAAGAAATAAACCATACATTCTTTCTTTCTCCCCCCTCCCTCCCTACCCCCTTCCCTCTGAGTGATCTCAGGCAAGCTCCTCCTCTCTCATGCTGGCAGACACACAGACGGCTCTTGAAGCCCCAGTCCAGGATGATAATGTTCATTTCTCCACAGGATGGCAACTGCAAGAAGTAAACATTTTCAATCTCAAGCACTTTCAATCAAGTTTACAACTTGAAACAAGAAAGGAACAACTGAAAAAGTGACATGTCCAACATGCTAAACCTGTGAATCATGCAGAATGAATGAATGAATGAATGAATGAATGAATGAATAATGTTTTACAGCATGTCAGCTTTCGTAGGCTATGCATAGCCATTGACCACAATCACTAGAGCTGGTAAAGAGTAAGAGCAAGTCGAGCCAAAATTTCCCTAGTTATTCATCTTCTACAAATCACAGGGAGGCTGGCACGTTGAGTCTATTCTTGCCCCCAACCCACAGAGGGAGAGTCATGTGGATCACCTCCGTGGAGTCGAGTTCTGCTGCCAGGCAAGACTGTTCCTCCAAGAACAAAGCTGTCCCACACCTGCAGGTTACTTGGAATTCAAGCCTGGAAAGGCCTGCCCAGGGAAATGTATGGAATAGAGAGTCTGATCCCATCAAACACACAAGAAGTTAAGAACTGTCACCGTTTGCTTAAAAAAAAAATTCAATCTTTCATAGAAAGGTCAAAAGTGTTCCTAAAAAAAGACCCCCCAAAAAGCAACAACCACACACTAGTTCTGCATTGATACATTGCAACACCCCATTTCACACTCCACACTGCCATCCTCTACTTTTCCTTCTTGATGTGTACCTTAGTCAGATGGGCTTTGAGAGATGACTGGTCTGCAAAGTGCCTGTCACACTGGGGGCAAGGCCACCTGACTTGCTGGTGCACACAGAGCTGATGCTTGTGGAGGTTGGCCTCATGGACAAAGCCCAAGGCACACTGGGGGCACTTGTGGCTGAATGAACTGCAGTGGCAGCGCTTGGCGTGGCGACGCAAGGTGTCACGGGTAGAATAGAACTTGGGACACTTGGGGCACTTGAGCCGTAGTCCACGGTGAACGCTGTCCACATGGCGCTGTAGGGCCGACAACTTGACAAATTTCCTTGGGCACTTGGTGCAGGTGTGACGATACTGCTTCTGGTGCACCATGCGCACATGCTCTTGAAACACAGGCCTCTGCTCGAAGTTCTTCCCACACTCTGCACAGGTGTACTTGATGATGTTTTTGTGGGCAAAGTCCTCATGGTCTCGAAGACGATGCTTTTGAGTAAATTTCTTTCCACAGGAGGAGCATTCATGCTTCACATGCTGGTGCACTGTCTGGATGTGAGTGCGGTGCTGGTTTGCAGACAAGAACTTCTTGCTGCAGTGAGAACAGCGGTAGCCGAAGCCTTTCTTGTGGACAAACCCAACATGTGCCTGGAGGTGCTTCTCTCGGGTAAAGCTTTTGGTGCAGTGGCGGCACTTGAAGCTTGTTTTCTTGTGCACCATCATCGTGTGATGCTGCATGTTCCAGAGCCTGGCAAAGTCCTTACCGCAGATGGAACAGCTGTACTTCTGGGTCTCGTGCATTTCAGTCAGGTGGTGCCCAAACTGGCGTTCCTTATTGAAAATCTGGCCACATTTCGGGCAGGTGAAGGTGTAGTCCTTGTGCACATCTGACACATGCTGTTTGAGGGCCTCCATGCTGGGGAAAATGCCGCACTGGCTGGGACAGGCCAGAGACTGCCCCTTGTGCTCCACCTGCAGGTGCAGCTTTGCCTCCCACTGCCATCCAAACAGAGCTCGGCACTCCGGGCACTGAAACTGATCACCACACCGCAAGATGCTCCTCTTCCTGGAGACCCGGGTCTGAGCCGACCTCTCACCATCTTTCCTCAGTGCCAGCTTTCCTTTCTTTGACTTGTCAAGATGAACAACAGGGTGCTTTCTCGTCACATGGCGCTTCAATGCTGACTTTAACGAAAAAGAGCGATCACAGTACTTGCACTTTTCTGCTTCGGCCTCAGCTGCTGGTTGAGAGGCTTTTGTGGCAATGCAGCGAATGCTGTCCTGGAGCTCTGGCAGACTTTCCCTGGAAGAGGGTGAGCCTTTTGTGGAGGGGACTTTCTTCCCTGAGACTTGCACTCCTGGCTGAGTGGTGTCTTGTGCACTGCTGGCTACTCCAGCATCACTGTTCCCCATGGTTACTTCATCTCTCCCTGCAGTGCTTCGTCTTCCATGCCTCACCCCTGCAACAGTCTTCCTGGTGACTTGATCACTACTCTGCATCAAGACTTGAGGCTCAGTGCTCGGGATCTTTCCATGGAATCGGTGGTTATGAACTCTCCAAGCAGCCACAGTGCAGAAAAGCTCCTGGCAGGCGGTGCAGGCAAAGTCAACATAGCAATAGCTTCTGCCACACAGTTCAAGAAGGCTGGAGCCTGGAACAGTTTCCTGGCCAGCATCCCCTTGTTCCTGGCTTCCACATGCTGTACTCTTTGCAGACTCATCGTTGTGGATCTGCATATCCTCACCAAAGCCCGGCCGACTTTCACTGTTGTGACCTTGCCCATGCTGCTCTCCTTGGTGCTGTTGCTCTATGGAGCTTTCCTGGGGCCGATCTCTGTGGCAGAGCTGCTCTTGCTCATTCTGCCATTGCAACAAACCCTCCCCCTCGAGTTGCTGAATCCTCTCACTGTGGTGTTGCTGGGTATCATCACTGTGGTGTTGCTGGGTATCATCACTGTGGTGTTGCAGAGTGGCATCACTGTGGTGTTGCTGGGTATCATCACTGTGGTGTTGCAGAGTGGCATCACTGTGGTGTTGCAGAGTAGCATCACAGTGGTGCTGCTGCAGGTGAGACTGGAGATCCGCATTGCTGTGGAATGTCTTACTACAGGCCAGGCAGGGGAAGAGGTTGTACGACAGAGCAAAGTACAGCTGTCGCCGTTGTCCCTGCAACTCCTCCAGTGCCAGGTCCCAGTCATAGGGGTCAGACATTTCTGACCCTTCCTGTGTGGGGCAGTCAGCCAGCATGGTGGGCAGAGCTTGTGAGCCAATAGCTGTCCTTGTGACGATCTCCCCCACTAAATTCCCATCTCTCTCTGATTTGACCTTGGCCATTACAAGCCCAGACTGAAGGAGGAGCAGCTACAAGATGCACGCCCCCAACCTTGCACGTCTGTGCAGTGTTCTAGAAGCACAGCAATCACTTTCCTGACAGCAGCGCTTGTCCCAGGCAGCAGCACTTGTCCCAGACAGCAGCACTTGTCCCAGGCAGCACTGCTTGGCCCAGGCAGCAGCACTTGTCCCAGACAGCACAGTGTTTGTCCCAGACAGCAGTGCTTGTCCCAGGCAGCAGTACTTGTCCCAGGCAGCACAGTGTTTGTCCCAGACAGCAGTGCTTGGCCCAGGCAGCAGCGCTTGTCCCAGGCAGCAACGCTTGTCCCAGGCAGCAGCGCTCTTCCCAGACAGCAGTGCTCTTCCCAGGCAGCAGTGCTCTTCCCAGGCAGCAGTGCTTGTCCAAGAGGCAGTGCTTGACTCACATCAACTTCATGGGGACAGAGGACAGCTGACAATGATGATGAAGGGATTGGTACTGTAGCTGAAATGGTGCACCTGCTCCTGCAAGCAAACAATGATTAAACAAGTCAACATTGGCAAATAGCAAGACACCTCTCTCTCTCTCTCTCTGTCTGTCTGTCTCTCTCCCTACAGCAAAGTGTCACACGTTCAGAGAAAAGATAGACAGAAAATAAAGTCCAATATTTTAATTCTGTGGGTTTTTAAAAATAAATGTACCATTCATGTTGTCTTTACTTGGCTAAAAGATATATCACGTTCAACAAACATTAGCGCATTAAGGTCTTTGTCCATAAATGTTGATTGGTCAAGAGTACAGAGGTGCTGAGTATTGTGACACAAATATTTCAAAATAAACTTTCTGATACAGTAAATGAGTAATGATACACTCTTCATTTCCCATAAATATGATGCATTAGGTGATGTCTAAACTGTACAGAAAAGAAAAACTGAATGTAATCTTTAGTTTATCTTTTGTGGCTTTTTTTCTGAATGAGTGGTGGTGTCAAGTTAAGATAAGACTCCAAACTGTCTTCTTCAAATACAACTAAACTATTCAAGATTTTAACACAAAAACTTTATTGCAGCTTCAACATCCGATTATTAATGAAAACCATAATTGTTAGTCAAATTAGAGGTTAGCATTCATCTTAACTTAACTTTACACCGCAGCGTCACACTTTCTCTCATTCAATCTTTCGCGCAAAACATGAAAAACATCAAAGTTGAAGAAGATTTATTAAGCATCAAACACATGTGCAGAAACATTAATCTTTTGTCAACAACATGAAACAAGTTTGGATTGTGTGAGTTGACAGTGTGAGGGGAAAGAGGCTCTGTTTTGAGGTAGGGTAGTGAAATTGGCGTACTCAGCACCTGCGTACTCTTGACCGAATATAAAAATACCAGCAGGCCTTTGAAAATGTCATAATATTGATACATATCATTTCAATTTCTGATACCTTTTCAACACCACTTTCTTGACTTGTAGCATAATTTACATTTTACACCTTCCCGTATTATTATTATTATTATTATTATTATTTAACAAATTTTAATTTTTATTACGTCATGAGAAATTGCACTATAATTTATTCAAACATGTGTCCCATTTATCTGTTTATCTATCAGAAATAAATAAAGAAAAAACAACTTAGCAAGTAAAGGGTTGTCTCACTGAAACACCCGAGGGAGAACAACTTAGCAAGTAAAGGGTTGTCTCTTTGAAACACCCGAGGGAGAACAACTTAGCAAGTAAAGGGTTGTCTCACTGAAAACACCCGAGGGAGAACAACTTAGCAAGTAAAGGGTTGTCTCACTGAAACACCCGAGGGAGAAAAGCTGCTTAGAAACCCTTTGAACACAAAAATAGTTATCCTACATGTATTCTACTCCACTCAAGTACCAAGTGTTCCACCACCACGGTGTGTAAATCCACTACCCCTAGTTATCCTACATGTATTTTACTCCACACTCAAGTACCAAGAGTTCCACCACCACGGTGTGTAAATCCACTACCCCTAGTTATCCTACATGTATTTTACTCCACACTCAAGTACCAAGTGTTCCACCACCACGGTGTGTAAATCCACTACCCCTAGTTATCCTACATGTATTTTACTCCACACTCAAGAACCAAGAGTTCCACCACCACGGTGTGTAAATCCACTACCCCTAGTTATCCTACATGTATTTTACTCCACACTCAAGTACCAAGTGTTCCACCACCACGGTGTGTAAATCCACTACCCCTAGTTATCCTACATGTATTTTACTCCACACTCAAGTACCAAGAGTACCACCACCACGGTGTGTAAATCCACTACCCCTAGTTATCCTACATGTATTTTACTCCACACTCAAGTACCACGGTGTGTAAATCCACTACCCCTAGTTATCCTACATGTATTTTACTCCACACTCAAGTACCAAGTGTTCCACCACCACGGTGTGTAAATCCACTACCCCTAGTTATCCTACATGTATTTTACTCCACACTCAAGTACCAAGTGTTCCAACTTCCACCACCAGTGTGTAAATCCACTACCCCTAGTTATCCTACGTGTATTTTACTCCACACTCAAGTACCAAGTGTTCCACCACCAAGGTGTGTAAATCCACTACCCCTAGTTATCCTACATGTATTTTACTCCACACTCAAGTACCAAGTGTTCCACCACCACGGTGTGTAAATCCACTACCCCTAGTTATCCTACATGTATTTTACTCCGCACTCAAGTACCAAGTGTTCCACCACCACGGTGTGTAAATCATGTAAATTTACATTTTTTAAAGCAGTCTTAATTCTGGAGTTTGTATTGTTTATGTGATTTTTAAGCTTAGTCACTTTTGCTGATAATGATTTATTCAACTTTTTTTTTCTTTTCAGTTTTTTAAAGCAGGCTAACGCTTTGTTGATTTGAATTATTGACAAACTGGTGTACACATCAGGCTTTCAGCTGAATTCGGTTACAATTAATATCATGTTTGCTGCAGTCATCGAGGCGATTTGGCTGTTTCGAGCATAAATGCCCATGTAAAATGCAGCCAAACAGATGCTGGGGCCCGCACCCTCTTCCTCGAATGAGTCCACTAGTGTGGCCCAGTAGTGGAAAGGATTCTGAAAAATATGGGGTCAGTCGGGTTACCATAACCACGTTGTTTTTTTAGCCTTACTTCTGCTGCTATTATCGCTGCTGCTGCAACTTCTACTGAGTTACTATTACTACCTCTGATGCTGTTGATGTTAATACTACTGTTATCATCCATGCTACTTCTATTACTGTTGCTATTACTACTTCTGATGCTGCCGATATTATTACTGCTGCTGCTGCATCTTCTACTACTGATGCTGGTGGTGCTGCCATGACCGCTTTTGCTGCTGCTGCTGCTATTGCAACTTCTGAAGCTGTTCCAATTATCACTGCTGCTGCAGCTATTATACTCCTGCTACTACTACTTCAGCTGCTACAGCTGTCACTTCTGCTGTTGCAATTCACTGTAATGGGTCAACAATCTGCACAATATAGTCGTTGTTGTTACAGGAGCAGTTGATGCTGCTACTCTACTGCTGCTGCTATTATTAATTCAACATGCCAGAGCATCCAAGTATCAGCTGACTATTTCATGTCCCAGATTTCGGCAGTCGTGTTCGGAGGAGTCTTTATAAGTTCCCATTTTCAATAACAAGTTATCTGACATACATGCAGATGGCTTTTTTTATAACCATATTCCCATTCAAGCTTTTCCAAGAAAATGTAATCAAAATCGGATGCACTACAGTTTGGGTGGATGAGATATCACTTGTTGAAGTCAAACACAAGAAACCACACTCTATTCAGCTTAATTTCCCAGCATTTTCCTGTGTATGAATTCAGATGATGAAATAAAGGAATGGCACAAATGGTGCTGGCAAAAATTCTGTCAAGGTGACAGCGTGCAATGTATACTTCTGGGAGCAATGATGGGAACACTATCTTACAGACTAAAATGTCACTAATTCATATCAATTTATTCATGAACAACATCTGCACGGCCACTACTCTGAATGCAATGAAGATACCGATCTCATCTGGCTGTAGCATCTAATTTTCACATATTCATCTCATTTGACTATTGGACACTGTACGTAAGCAAACGATCTAAACTTCACTGACCAAAAGTTTTTCTTCTCTTTGATGAAGGTTTTCGGTTATAACAATCAAATCATATTTGTCGAACCTGCAACATACGCCTTCACTACAATGACTACACGGTTTGTGTAAGAAACTGACTTGCAAAGTTGCATGGTAGCATTTAACTTTCAGTGAACTTGAAGGTGTTTGAAACACACAAAACCATGTCAAATTACAATATGCTGGGTAATGTACACTTTCATCCTTTGGTACTATTCAAACAACACAGACTGACTTCGCCTGGCAAGATGGATGGATGGTGTTTTACGGCCTATCACTATCAGCCTTTGTAGGCTATGTCAGGAGGCTATGTCAGGCCATTAAGCACGAAAATCACTGGAACAGTAGTAAACGCAGTCACAGTGTCCCTAGTTATTCGCCTCTTACGAATCGCGTCGCCTGGCAAGAACTGAATATATTATTGGTCAATTTGCTAGGAACAGTGCAGTATTTTCGTTGCCATGTCATTGTTCTGAGTTCTTAATCATCAAAATATGCCAAATAGAATCGAAGAGCCACAGCAGTCCCGCACTAAAATGTGACTACTGCTGGATTCGCATACTGGTCTACGAATCCAAACTCAAGATTCCAAGTACATGAGCGATTGACTGGATGGCCAGTAAACGAAGCCACGATCGAGTCACTACGTCACACGTGTACTGTTTAACTAGTCGAGTGAACTTCAACCTTTGCTATTTTCAGAGAATAAGAAATTTTTACTCAACTACACAGTATGGTAGTCACACTCACGCACTCTGATCCAAGAAAATGGACAAATACAACAATGAGAGCAGCTTCATTGTTCGTCTGTGCAAGCACCTGCTCAAGCAGGTGATAGCTGTCGGCGTTCCCCTATATCTAACCATGCACAAACCTTTGCCTGCTGGTGAAGTGATGCCGAGCGTAGAAAAATTATTGTAACAAAAAACCGCCTGCACACGAAGCGGTCAAGGTCGAAAGAAATCTTCTATAGGAGGAGAGAAGAAAGTGAAAGCGCGGGTAGCTGCTTGGTCTTTGGAGTTTGGTTCGACGCAGCTGAGATCGTGCGTTCTGCTGTCGATTGTATGCCTTGTTCAATTTCCCCCGGTGGGTTCGGTGTAAGAATTGACCCACCGAGTCTTCCAACGCGATTCGTAAGAGGCAAATAACTAGAGACACAATGACGTGATTTGCTACTTCTACTCTAGTAATTTTCGTGCTGAGTGATACTGATAGTGATAGACCGTAAAACACTATGATGTGACTATCCATCCATCCATCCATCCTTGTTCAACCAAAGTTTCGTCCAAATTGCAAGGGGGGTGATCACACGCATTGTGTGATTATGTTACCATATGCACTGGTGCAGTGCTACTGGCGTACTGCTACCTGCATATCCTCCTGATGCCGTCTTCTGAGTTCGGTGGCCCTAGGAGCACGCAACAGTCTATGCAAGTTGTGAAACCGATATTCGCAAATATATTTCTTTTCCTAGGCAACTCAGGCGATGTTATATATGTTTAGGCTAGGCGTGGTAGAACTAACCTGTTACTAACGAACTCCTCTGGGAAATTGATTTTCGTCTACATTAAAGGAAAATAAATATTCAAAGACATTTGTTCAAAAGCGTTATAGTTTATCTCACAGAAAAATTATGCACCTTGTTCTTACTCGTTGGTAATATTTGTTACATTCAGTTATTCTGGTATTGAAGTAAATTATAGGGTACAGAATGGAGGGAAAGTATAAGAAAACAATAAGAAAAGGCTGTAATTGGCCAAGATATTCGGAAAACAGTATATTTTTCTATAGACTTGACACTTACGACTTAGGCAAGTGCAGTGATGTGTAATGCATAATTTTCCTAACGTGTATTCAGGCATTGATGATTGAACATTTTAAAAATTAAGTAAATGGAGGTATACACATGAATGTGTTTTACTTCATCAGTGATAAAACCAAAAGTGATGGAGATGCATAATAAAACCACAAACAGTCTAACATGAAAACATGCTATGACATTTATTGTGTCATATACCTCTGTGTGTGTGTGTGTGTGTGTGTGTGTGTGTGTGTGTGTGTGTGTGTGCATTCACGCATGTGTGTATATGTGTGTGTGTGTGTGTGTGCGTGTGCATGGTCTTATTTTGTGCTCATATGTCTGAGTATGTCTCTGTCATGATGTAATAGTGATGATGTATCATATATATCAGTTTCCCTGTCTGATGAGGCAAGTGAAATAACATCAGAGCAGATGACACTACAATGGTAAGT
This sequence comes from Theodoxus fluviatilis, assembly GCA_034096865.1. Classification (NCBI taxonomy): domain Eukaryota; kingdom Metazoa; phylum Mollusca; class Gastropoda; order Cycloneritida; family Neritidae; genus Theodoxus; species Theodoxus fluviatilis. The sequence continues at coordinate 16,748 of JAWQFJ010027542.1, read as the reverse complement.
GTCTCTACTAAATCACCATCAACTTATTGCCTGCATTAGATCTGTGATGTTTTTCTCACTTAGAAAATAGTCATCTTTCCTGTGAGACTCAGATAATGGGCCTAAAATAATTTTAATACCAGAATAGCTCAGAATTCATGAAAACAAACAGGCCTTCAACCCTAGTTTCCTTCCCAAATACCTCTGACATCTTTTCTACAGCACAGCTACCCTCTAAATCTCATGCAAGTGAGAGAAGAAAAAAGTATGAGTTGTCTCCCCCTTGACCACAATCCATGCTGACCCAGAAGGTCATGGTGAATTTTTAAAAATCCAGACAAGTTTTATTTTCTTAATTACAACAGATTTCTCTCAGAAAATACTCAACTTTCCTGTGAGGCTCAGATGAAACAAGAATAGCTAAGAATCTATTGAATTGTGCAGGCCCTCAACCCCTATTCCCTTCCCAAATCCCTGTTGCATGTGTATGAAGAGTTTCCTGCAGGACTTAGTGAAACATGCAGGGGAGAGAAGGGACATTTTAGGGGGCCACAGCAGGGGGCCACAGCAGGGCTTCTGTGGTGCAGAGGGTTCAGAGGAAATTTTCTTGTCCAAAGCTCATAAGATAAACAAATGTAGCGGAGTATGTACACATACTGTTACAATACATTCTTTTTGGGAACATGAATAGAGATAAATGATGGACCTGTGTACAAGATGAATATTTCATTCTTCAAAATTCCCACCTCTCCCCCTCCCACCCCTTTCTCCCCCACCCCCACCCATCTTCCCCATACACTTGGTTTTGTCGTGGCTGGTCACAAATTGTATTTCAGGGTGTTGCAATAAGAATGAGCACTGATATGCTGAGACTTAGGGGAAAACTTGCTCTTGAAAAATATGGAAATTGTTATTGCTGCATTTTTGGTTGAAACTGCATTTTGAGTATTAAACGCATAATGATTAGGCTAAACTGTGTATAGTTGCAGTAGATGGGGAGTACACTCATTCTTGAAACTGACTACTGCATGACTGTTGAAACAAAATCATCAAGCATTTTCCTAAACCTCCATCAAGCATATTTTTCTGTCTTCAAATAGCATTATGAGATTCCATAAGTTTAAACTATCCATGGATGTGACTATAATGTGGATGTACCATGTTCTAAGGAAGATAAATAATCAAAAGTGTGTCTTATTAAGGTGTCTAGTGTTTAATTATTGCATTAATTCTTGTTTTCTCAAGACATTAATTTCTCCTTTTTTTAATAAAGAAAAACTCTTTTTCCATTCCAGCGAACACAGAACTTTGAAACTTTCCCTTAATGCTCTGAATGTTATTGACTACAAATGTATGCTAAAGTATGTGGATGATATATTTTGGTGTTGAAAATGTTTTTGTTGTTATTAAAAATCAGTGTCTTTATGCAATAGAAGTGATTAACCCATCCCCACCCCACCCTTTTTTGTTGTATAATTTCCCCCCAAAAAAATTATAATTAAAAATAAACAACAAAGTTACATTGTGGGGGGAAAAGGAAACTTAAAATTTGCAAACAGCTTTAGTGACGTGAATTTTGGCAAAAGTTGGTTGCATGGCAGCCATTTTATGTCTTAAAAAGGTCAGTGTTTAAAATGTGTCTTTCCAAGACATTTTACCCACAACAAGTTGTGTTATTGTTGAATGTAGTGGGTGTACACTATTGCCAACCGAATTTTCCAAAGCTATTTTGGCGAGTTGTCTCCCCTTTGACCAACACCTGTAAATGGGGATCTTGCTTTCTGTCTACCAGGTTTGGGAGCACAACTAGTCTCAGCCAGTCTGCGCCACCTCAAAGTTTATACTTTACACTTTGTGGTCTAATTCTCATGAGTCATGCTTCAAAACTTTCTCTTTGTAAATATGATCTTTCATTACTCATGGTGTGTCTCCTTTTTTATTGTTGTTGTTGGCTGCTCTAGTCATGTGATCAGTAATGACCTGCTGCATGATTTTCTCACATTCATACCTAGTTATCATGGCAAAAAAAAGTTTCTTTGTAATTTGCTTGTAATTTTGAAAATAATGTAACTTTTTTTCTTTCCAGTTTTTCACGTAACAAATAGAAAACACGAGAATGATGATGGTTATAGGCTACTAGGCAAACGATGTGGATTTTGGTCAAACTTTGGAAGAATAAAATATTCATCATGTTTTTAAAAAATTGTGGACAAATAGTTACACAAGTAAAGAGATTTCTGGGATTCTCATCCAGGACTGATGTGCAGGCACACAGGCTGTAAGCCTTTGCTGTGACCACTACTTGCTTTGTTTACTGGCCGATGCTCTCGTGGTAACTATGGGTGATAGCACATTTGATAGTTAAAGGTTTGCTTTTTATGTCACAAAACTTGATGACTGGAATCTGCCATAGCTCAAAGAAAATAAGTATTGGATAGGATTATTTTTCTTCATTTAACCCTTTTTTATTGGGTGTGGGATGGTTGCATGCCAAGAAGACAGTGAACTGAAAATGCATGCACATGCACATGCACACACACACACACACACACACACACACACACACGCCCTAACACTCATGTACACACCTTTCAAATACCACCAATTCTGTGTTTGGTTTTAACTTGTTCTTTGCTTCCTTCACAGAGCAGCTGAATGATAAGAAAAAGATGGTGGTGATGATGATGGTGATGATGATGGTGATGATGATGATGATAAAGTGAGGATTACAGTATTGCATGTTTATTAGTAGATGTTTACGGCAACAAAGCAAGAACAAAGAAATATCATAATTATTTATGAAACACTTTATTTTAAATGATTATGCATTACACACAGGTAAGTAACAAACAGTTTTAGAACAAAAACTAAGTTATGAAAGTTATGTAGTTTCACTTATGGTATGATCGATTAAGTGTAAAGGCTGCACAGGATTTACATAAAATAATCTGGGAGAGTGGAAGCATGTGGACCTGTTAATTTCTACATTTCTTGTTTTAGGCAAAGTTTGCAGATCAATTTGCTGGTGATAAGATGAAACAGAGTTTGCTTTCTTCACTATTTAGATAAATATATTATTCCATCTTTTATTGTATAAATGTTAATTAAGATTGATTTTTGCTTTGAGACCGAGATATACTAATCAATGAAAACAACAGAATGTGCCTCAGGTAATTCCAATGGGCATTTGAAAAAATATGTTTGATGCACATTTTGGAATATATAGCAACATTGAATATCACTCTAACTTTTGGTTATGTTTTTGTTTCTGTTCAAGTGGGGAAAATATATTTTCTGGCTTGATTTCCTAGTACACATGTATGTAATATGACAATACAAAATTATCAGTGATATTTCTCCACATGTATATTGAACTTCAATTCTCTATATTATTCATACTATTAACATAGTGCCTTTGTGAGAGCTTTCTCTTTCCCCCCTCTCTGTTCTGAATCCCTCTGTATTGGGCAGCCCAGGAGTGTTTCAGTTAAACCTCCCGTTTGATGCAGCCAGAAATGGTTTCGATGACAGGCTTGTAGTAGGTGGCATTGCCATGCGACTTTTCCCCAGACTGGATGACGTCCCAACCCTGGCCAGAAGGCTTTCGTTTGACATAGGCCATGACCACTGCCTGTCTGTCAATTCGATCCACAAAGGCCGTGTCACAGAGTGCCTTCTTGGGGTTGGCTGCATCAAAGAAGCAGATGGCCTTCTTGGGGAAAGCTGAGATGTCAGGAGCCAGGAAGGCGCTGAGGGTGAAGAAGATGTGTGTCACCTCTGCAGGCAGCTTCTTCAGGAAGACGGTGAGGATGTGGACGCCCCGCTTGTCCATGTCATCCATCATGTCTCCGTAGTGGATGATGGCCTCATGATACTTCAGGCTGCTCTTGCGCTGGGCCTGGCGGAAGTCGTGGGCTTCAATGAAGTCTGGTCCATTGAACAGCAGGCAGGTGGCATCCAGGTAGTCCTTGCCTAATGCAGGATAGTCCCAGGACAAAGCAAACATGACACGCTCCATGTTGTCAGGCAATGCGTACAGTCTTATCATGAGGTGAACGTTGCTGCCAGGTTTTACCCCAAAGTCTTCAAGGGCGAATGGCTCACCATCCTCTCCAAAATTCTGCAAAAGAAGCACGTTAAAAGCTCTAACATGACTGAAAATGTTGCAAGTTGTTGTTGCTATGTTATATTTGAACAGCTGTGCAAAAAATTGATGCAGATGCTTCCTGGGTCACATGGTGGAATGGTAAATTGGTCATGAATGGCATCAGTGCTTTTGCTCATTGCTTGCTGTCATCAGTCAGGATTAGGTTTACTCATGAGCACCTGAGATTGCCTGCAATTCAATTAGGATTCTTAATCTTAAGTCTTCATCTTGACAATTTACTAATTATGTTTCCTTTTCTTTGACATACAGTGGAGTTTTTTGCTTACATACTCCATTTTTTCAAAGTCTTACTGCAAGCTCACTAATCTCACCCCTTACTTCTTGTACACTGATTATGATTATGTAAGGATTGTTTTTCTGCTGTTGTGAACAATTTTACCTTCCCTGTTTAGATTTCTAAATTGAAGGTCCTTGTCATGCAATTAAAAATCCCAAATAAACTGGTCTTTGGCTGCCATTTTCATACATGAATTCATGCACCCTCTCTACTCTCTGATGTGGGCAATACTAAAAACTGTGTGTATCCAGTTCTAGTTATGTTTGATGATATGTCACTTCAGCTGGTTTTATCCTCTGTATTGTGACCACATGAAGTATAGTAGCTACCTATATCCACTTCATTAGTTGTGCAGGTCTTTAATCAAGAATTAACTGTTTTTAATGCAAGTATCTTGAAAAAGTGCACAGAATGTTACATCATCTGGCCTTCTATAAATGTTTTATGTGTGTGAACAGATGGTCAATCTTCTTTTTTAAACTTGGCATATCTAATACTGATTCAGAAGCTTTTGTTTTGCAATGTATATGTTAGTTCTATTGTATATATTGTCCCGGACTAAATCTCAGGTCTTTTTCAAAATTGTTGACTGCAAATAAAATAAATCTGTAATGGGTAAAATAATGGTCTTACCTTCATTTCCATGCCTTGGAAGTTGAGACTCTGCTTTGTAATTTCATACTTTTTCAGGTCTTGAATTTGTGTCTTCAGCATGAGCACAGTCATGTTTTTCTTTATTGGCATTGTGACATTTTCTCCCGTTACGATAGTGACTGTAATGTCGCCAATGACATTGCCAACTTTTCCTCTGTTAGAAGGCCTTGATGCCAGCGCAGCTTTAGATGGAATTTCATAGACTTTGAAGAGCTGGGCCAGAGTTTGCTTCATGACCGCCAGGCTCCTCCTGGTTGACTTTTCCTCCATGTCGATGCCTTCATTGCACTTGGGGCATTGCTTTTTCTTTTCCTTCTCCACATGACTCAGCACACACTGAAACAGAAAACCCCCACATATCCCTTTCAAATGTCTCTTGATTCAATGCAGCCTCAATCAATGATTTTTTTAAACTTTAAATTATCTATTAAAGATTACAAAGCTTAAATACATACATACCTATTAACATGGGGGGGGGGGGGGGGGGGGGGGGGGCATCAGTGGGAGGGATAAATGGGAAAGGAGGGGTATAAAAGGGGAAGAAGGGAGGGGGTGTAAAAAGAGTGTTCCCTTGACATTCCGGTCATTACAGTGGAAGGAGGGGAACCATCTTTTCAAATGTGTGTGCAATATGTAGTTCAGAAACGCTGCATCTACACTAATTTTGTAGTCAAAACATTTAGCATTAAAATGTATTGTTTGGCACTTAATTATTATAAGATTTCCAATGTCGTTAGACATAGTATCTATATATCTAAAATACTGTTTTTCTGTTGATATTGATTGAAAGAGTGTGACGTTGTAGATATAATTGTAAATAAGCCCAGAAAGACTGTATCACTTCACATTTCCAAAACAAGTGTTCCAATGTTTTGGGATTGCACAAACAAAATCCACATAACGATGATGATACTTTTCTTGTTCTGAGAAGAAAGGTGTTAGTTGAAATCATACGATGTAAAAACTTAAACTGGAAAAATTTCAATCTAGTATCTGTCGTGCATCATGATATAAGTTTATATGCATGCTCCCAATCTATGTCCTCGTCATCGACTAATCTTTTCCATCTTTCTTGTGATCCTATGCATTTAACATTGTTTTCTTTGAGAACGATTTGATAGAAGAAGCGGGTACATTTGCACCTTTTAGCAATTTGTTTAATTAGTGATTCCAGTTCATTTTCTCTTTCCTTATTTGCAATAGTCTACTTCCATACTACCAGCGGATATGGGAAACAGTCTTCTATATCAAGACTATGCCTTTCCTCGAGTTCGTTTAAAGAAATTATTCCATTTTCTTTTACAACGTGTTTCATTTGTGGTATTCCTTTATTTGCCCATTTATGACATTCGATTGGGACATTACTTTGTTTTACGTGTGAATTGTTTCAGATTGACTTTTCAAGGATATTCTCACATGGATTTGTAGTCAACGCAATTTTGCTCCTGTATTTAACACACCAGATACAAAGTTCTCTATGGTAGTCAAATGTTAAGTGGAAAGTCAGAGCTTTATCTCCTCGTATTGGCGGATGATGTGGCACTTCTGTCGACCTGACCCAGAGGACTTCAAACCTAGATAAACAATCTTGCACAAGCGTCACAATGCATTGGCCTAGAAATAAATGCAAGCAAGACGAAGGTCATGATTTTCTGGAGAGGACACTTAGCAAAAGGTGAAAAAGGATGTTAAATGGAAAACAACTTAAGCTGGTGGTAAACAGTTATGAATATCTGAGTTATATTGTCTCTACTAAACTCTCAACAACGTACAGTATCCTTGGGTAGTCTGGGTACAACAGCAAAACAAAAAACAATGCATCTATATAAACTGATGTGGAGTCTTAAAAAATGAAACCGAAACTATTTATCCAACTGTGTGATGCAAAAGTTCAGCCTTCTTAACGGTATGCTTCAGAGCTATGGGGCCTAATCGAGCATAAAATCATAGAAAAAGTACACGTTTGCTTGCAAACGTTTTCCTAAAGGTGAACTGCAGAACGTCTAACAGCATGGTCTATAGAGAAATGGGAAGGTTTCCTCTCGCCACTAATTAACAGTGCAATGAAAGCTATCAAATACTGTCTAAAACTGACCAAAATGTCTGATGACAGGCTACCTAAGCAAGCCTACCTCATGCTTGCCAATGCAAAGATCCCAGATAATCTCAATTGGGCCAAATCAGTTGAAGATACTTTGTGTAAGGCCGGATATGCATATATCTGGAGGAGTGGAGACTACTACCGAAACAAGCTTCCTGAGAAAGCTGAAAACTAGGTTGCTTGATTGTAACAGGCAGACGTGGAACAGCAGAATACACGATAGCGAAAGATTCCGGTACAGATCCTTCAAAACCAATGTGAGAAATATCTAGATTTCATGGATATAAAAACATTGAGAGATGTACAGGTCCGATTTAGATTTGAAATAAATGAGTTGCAAGGAAACAATCAGTTCGCGCACAGACATAGTGAAGTGTAGTGTAATCGAAAATGAGAAACACTTTTTGTTCTATTGTTCCCTGTACAATGATCTGCGTAACAGATACATTAAGGAATATCTCAAATGTCCTGAGGTCACTGATGCTACCTTTTTGATAAACGGACGTGGTTTTATGAAAACACGCAGGATGGCAATGTACCTTTATTTTGCCTTCCAACTACGAGACCAGGGTCTGATTTGTCCAGAACAAATCAACTAAAGCAATGCTGTCTGATTGTACATGCATATAATGTGCCATATGGTTACTACACTTGCAGTAATGTATGCGATAATGTACTCCCAATTGGTTATATCATGCCCTCTCACTGTAGCTAGAGTATGCGGTGCTCCTGACATGGAGGCAAGTCGATGTATGGTCTTGTGATGGGCTGGTGGCCTGAACAAGTCAGTCAGCCAGTCAGTCAGTCAGTCAGTCCAGTCCAGTCCAGTCCAGTCCAGTCCAGTCCAATCCAGTCCAGTCCAGTCCAGGTCCAGTCCAGTCCAGTCAGTCATTCACTAAATCTCTCTCTCTCTCTCTCTCTCTCTCTCTGTCTGTCTCTGTCTCTCTCTCTGTCTGTCTCTGTCTCTGTCTCTCTCTCTCTCTCTCTCGCGCGCGCGCGCGCACACACACGAACACACACAAACACACACACACACAAACACACACACAAACCCCCACTTCCTGTCTCCTTTTACCTTCCATTATGAAAGAAGTGAGTTCATGTTTTACAGCGCCCAAAGATTATCAGAGATGAGCGTCTATCATTCATCATGCCTGGGGTCCAGACTAATCAAGAAACGGAGAGTGAGATCCTGATGATATTAACTGCTGCTCTCCGGATTTTGGTGACACCATTAAAAAATAAATAAACACTTGAACGAACAAAATTATCCCTAAGAGAAGATAATTCTGACTAAAAGTGATTTTGCTGAGATGTGAAAGTAACTTTAGAATAATGGCAGCCTTATGACACACGTAGGTCTTACCCTCATGCAGTGAGAGATGGGATGCTTGCAGACAGGACTCAGGTTGGAAAAGGGAAACTCCCTGGACAGCTTGTCTTTCTTGCAACCCTCGCACCGCATTCCTCCTGTTGAGCGTCCACCTGCAAAACTTTTCGCATTTGAGTGGGGATGGATTCGCGGGTGAAACACGTTTTGCTTTTTGAAATAGTTTGATTATAATAGGTGAAGGCCTAAAGCACAGGTCAAATAAATGTAAATCTACCTGTGAGAACCTGACGGCCTTTTGGTTGCAACCCAAATCGTGGGTAGAAGGTGGATTTTTTTTCTGTCGTTTTTCAAGAGGGAATTACCAAGTTGGGTGTGTTCTCAGGTCTGAACAGGCCAGAACAAGTTGATCGAAACTGATAACGTTTTATCAGGTGATGCTCATAAAGGTGACCAATCAGTCTGTGCCCACACCAAGAGCTTCTGTCAGTTCAGGCGGCTGCTGATTTACCGATGAAAGGGGCACGGCCTATTTCGTGCAAATTCCACATCAGTTTGCATTTAACAATGGGTTGGGCAGTTTTTTTGCCTGGTGTTTTAGTAAGAATAGAAACATTCACTGTTATATTTGCACTGTTTTGTTCAAAATTTGACTCCAGTATCCTCGAAGGACAACACCCTGCCACCCCCGTACTGTGCAGGGTTGGCTAGTCCATTCACTCACGTAGGCAAGGGGCTCACGAGTCCCAGTAACACGAACAGATAGCGTGGTGTTGTCTCCCGGCGATGGTGTGCGTTGAACTGGGCAATATATAGAGAATCCGTTCTTCAGTGACTTGCGACGCAGTAAGGTAGGCAAGTGGTAGTTTCCTGTTAATTAGATCTTCCTTTCCCTCGCAATTTGAACACTGCCAGATGTCGCCTCGGAGGAAACTTCAGAATTAGCCGATAAAACACTCTCCCTTTGTTACAAAATTCGATGTGTAGTTTCAAAGGATTGCTCTCCTTGAAGTCCTTCTCGTCCCCTTCATCTCTGGACGAACTCGTGCGATGTCTGCCGTCACGCGTTCCTGACCCGCATCTACTGTGCAATAGATGAAGAGTACCAAAACTGAATAGTCGAGTCTACTTTGGGACCTGAAATATCTAGAGAAATTTAATTGATTTAATTATTTGATTGGATTGATTTGATTGATTTGATTGATTGATTGATTGATTGATTGATTGATTGATTGATTGATTGATTGATTGATTGATTGATTGATTGATTGATTGATTGATTGATTGATTGATTGATTGATTGATTGATGGGTTTGGTTGGGTTGGGTGGGTGGGTGGGTTGGTTGGTTGGGTTGGTCGGGTTCATGGGTTAATTGATTAATCGATTGATTGATTTGATTGTTCCTTATCAAGGATATAATTTTAGGCATTTCTGCAAATTTTACAAATTGTTCTTTCTCATCAAGAATAATCATGGATCTCTGGGTAAAATAAGAATTAAAAAAGAAGAAAAAAGATTATAAGTATCAAGTATTATATCAAATTACAACAGTAGGCAATAATATATGGACAATATAATAAACAATGACATAAACAAGGTTTTAGTGGATGCCTTTGAGAATTGCTTGCTCAATGAGTCTTGATCAATACAAGTAGCAGCATGTCAAATGTACAGCATGGGTACAGCAGTGAGATTATCTGAAAAGATAATCACGCATGGAAGTTTTAAAGGAGTTCAAAGAATTATTGTTCATGAGATGCAATGGGAGCGAGTTCCATATTAAAACACCTGAATATGTCAGACTACCTTTGTAAAGGTCTACTTTAGGTTGTGGAATTATGAAGTTGTCACGAGATGTTTAACGGCACGTTTGGGGACGATGAAATACACGTAGAGCATTGCGGTACCTCAGTGCTCGTGAATGAGCAATTTTGTGCATGAAAATCCATTCATTGTGGGCGAGGTGTTTTTGGAAGGGTAGTAGTCCAATATTTCGGAATGAAATGAATTCGCAGCACTCGCGATATAATCAAGGGAGGTATATGTCAAAGCTCTCCACGCGATAGTAAACTGAATCGTCAGTTATTTCGTCTATTGGCAACTTCTTCACCGACTCTGGCGCCAGGACGCAGCCATGTTGTTCCGCCTTGCGAGATGATTGGCCGTTTTTCTAGCTGTAGGAGCGTCTCACTCGCCCTCGACTAGCCATTCAGGGAGAATCGCGAGATTTGTGGCCAAACAAACGCGCCCAAACGCGTACTTAAAGATTGCACCAGTTGCTTAATTATAATGCGTTCTCAAAACGAAATATGGGGTTTCATCGTTTTCTTTCACCTTATTACCCGATCAAATGGTACGTCCCTCTAGAAACGTTTGTGTAATCACACGCAGCAAAGACAAAAAATCTTTGGGTCCGAGATTTCATAAAACGCTCACTGTTAAAACCGGCTAATCACAGTTAAGGGGGGGGGGGGGGGGGGGGGGCGGGGGGGGGGGGGGGGGGGGGTTTGGGGGCGGGGAGTCATCTCTAAGGGGCATATCACAAGATATGGTGGGTGAACATGTGATGTTAATAATATGCAAGTAGGTCACGTACGTTTTAGGATAGTCTATGGTCTAGGATATGATGCTAGTGGTTCCGTTCCTAAATGTGGTACCTATTAATAGTCATGCGGGATTTCCGACAAACACGGAGACGATAACGTCTCTACTTAGGCCTGCTCGATCTTAGGTCAATTTTCCCCACATTTATTAGAATTTTCGTACTTTTCTATTCGCTTTGGAGAGTGTCATATCTGGATGAAAAATAAGTACATTACGAAAGAAACGTTTTAGAACGAGAAGTGTCACATTTTGTGTCAGTTATACGAGCTCGTAGGTGGCTGCAGACTGCGATATTATAAATATGGCTGCATTATTCATGGAATCCCCGGAATCCGCGAACCTGGAAGCATGTTGTTTTCCCAAACTCTTACGTATGCTTTCAAGTTGTTCGCCACTACATCAAAATGCAAATTCAGTAGTACCGTGCGCACTATAGATGCGACCATTGTGCACTCGCTCTCTATTGACCCATCCACGACACACCCCTTTCTCGCGGGAGATCGCGTGGTATCACATGCAGGCGGCAAATTGGCTTCAACGCGAACGCCAACTGAATCGTTGAGTTGTAATCCGGACAGCATTTGTGACTCATTTTTGCCAGACAGCGAGAAGCTTTCTCAGACTGTGATAGACA
>JAWQFJ010027541.1:0-22748 GCA_034096865.1 Theodoxus fluviatilis | reverse complement strand
ACAGAATACATCTTTTCTTCTATGTGTAGTAAAACATATATGGTTGGCAAGCAAATAAATCATTCATGTCTTTCGCGTGAATTTACATCTCTAGGACACAAGCGTAGAGTACTGTTTCCCATTTTGCACATCTACTTTAAGTTGAAACACACACACACACACACACACACACACACACACACACACACACCACACACACACACGCACGCACGCACACACACACACACACACACACACACACACACACACACACATACACACAGATATCACACTGCATATTTTTGGCAGGACCATAACTCTCAGTCTGAAATTGAAAGACGATGGAGGGTCTAGCTAACTGTGACAAGTGAGAGGAAGCAAGAACATGAGAAGTAATCGCTTTTGCATGTGAACGAATTCAAACCTCACTTGGTGGTGTCTAAAGATAGAAAGATGTCTACATCGAAATTTCAAAGCTTCTGTGTGGAAAAATCTCAGTATAGAGGGATCCTAACACAGAACTGAACAGCTTGTCAGAGACAGAAAAAAAGACCGTCACTTCGGGCGGGGACCGAACCTTCAACCAAAGCGTCTGCCGTCATTAGCGGAAGTTGCGGCACACTTGAGAGTTATCTCCCGTGACAAGCATCGCGCGATTACTACCGTAGCGAAATGACCGGTGGAAATAAATCTGGCGCAAACCCAATCTAGAGGTTTGATGATCGAAAGTACATACCAAATTCACGACAGTGCGTAGAAGAAGAAAACTATCGTCATGGACAAGTACCTCATTCGTACTCCTCGGGAACCTGTGACGAGAAAACCAGAGGAGAAACAAAAGAAAGTCGTCAAGCAGGCCACCATAGAATCCCTGCAGGTAATCGGCAGCATTATTTGTCTTCTTTGCACCTCTCTCTCTCTCTCTCTCTCTCTCTCTCTCTCTCTCTCTCTCTCTCTCTCTCTCTCTCTCTCTCTCTCTCTCTCTCTCTCTCTCTCTCTCTCTCTCTCTCTCTCTTCTCTTTCTCCTTCTCTCTCTCCCCGAATACCTGTCGTATTATACGAAGTACACATGTGTGTCATTGAATGGCAAAGGAAGAAGTAAAAAAAGACCAAGAGCACATATATACAAATCATCAGATTTCAGTGGTACAAAACCAGATGCATTCACAGACACCGGGGTAATATGATTTATAAATAGACAGAGGAAATTGATTGATTTCGTACTTAGATGTAAAAAAATGATATTATGTACAAGTAAAATAGTGTGTGTGCGTGTGCACATGTGTGTGTGTGTGTGTGTGTGTGCACATGCGTGTGCATGTGTGTNTGTGTGTGTGTGTGTGTGTGTGCATGTGTGTGTGTGTGTGTGCATGTGTGTGTGTGTGTGCACATGTATGCGTGTGCATGTGTGTGTGTGTGTGTGTGTGTGTGTGTGTGTTGTGTGTGTGAGAGAGAGAGAGAGAGAGAGAGAGAGAGAGAGAGAGAGAGAGAGAGAGAGAGAGAGAGAGCATGATCTGATGTTGCCAAAGCTTTTGGATTATTTAAAGCCCTCAGTAATGATTGCAGATTGTGAGTGTCTCTTTGTTGACTCTTGATATTTTATTTGGGTGACACTGGAGAATGGTGGTGGCACTAGAGTATGGTAAGGAGAGACATGGATGATGCATACAGTACATAGTATTTATGGTGATGACATAAGAGAGTATGGTAAGGAGAGACATGGATGATGCATACAGTACATAGTATTTATGGTGATGACATAAGAGAGTATGGTAAGGAGAGACATGGATGATGCATACAGTACATAATTTATGAAATTATGGTGATTTATAACATAAGAGAGTATGGTAAAGAGAGACATTGATGATGCATACAATCCATAATATGTAATGCGAGTTTGGTAACTAGAGACATTGATGATGTATAGATCTATAGAGTACATAGTATGAATTGTGGTGACATGAGAGTATCATAAGGAGAGACACTGATGATGCAAGAGTCCATAGTATGTATGGTGGTGACACAAGAGTATGGTAAGGAGAGACATTGATGATGTATAAAATACATGTATACTAGTATGCATGGTGGTGACATGAGAGTGTGTTACAGGGAGTGGTGGTGATAGAGGACATAGTATGCATGGTGGTGACATGAGAGTGTGTTACAGGGAGTGGTGGTGATAGAGGACATATTATGCATGGTGGTGACATGAGAGTATGTTACAGGGAGTGGTGGTGATAGAGGACATAGTATGCATGGTGGTGACATGAGAGTATGTTACAGGGAGTGGTGGTGATAGAGGACATATAGTATGCATGGTGGTGACATGAGAGTGTGTTACAGGGAGTGGTGGTGATAGAGGACATAGTATGCATGGTGGTGACATGAGAGTGTTACAGGGAGTGGTGGTGATAGAGGACATAGTATGCATGGTGGTGACATGAGAGTGTGTTACAGGGAGTGGTGGTGATAGAGGACATAGTATGCATGGTGGTGACATGAGAGTGTGTTACAGGGAGTGGTGGTGATAGAGGACATAGTATGCATGGTGGTGACATGAGAGTATGGTAAGGCGAGACCATCTCACTGTGCATGACCTACAGGGAGTGGTGGTGATAGAGGACATGTATAGTATGCATGGTGGTGACATGAGAGTGTGTTACAGGGAGTGGTGGTGATAGAGGACATAGTATGCATGGTGGTGACATGAGAGTGTTACAGGGAGTGGTGGTGATAGAGGACATAGTATGCATGGTGGTGACATGAGAGTGTGTTACAGGGAGTGGTGGTGATAGAGGACATAGTATGCATGGTGGTGACATGAGATTGTTACAGGGAGTGGTGGTGATAGAGGACATAGTATTGCATGGTGGTGACATGAGAGTGTGTTACAGGGAGTGGTGGTGATAGAGGACATAGTATGCATGGTGGTGACATGAGAGTGTTACAGGGAGTGGTGGTGATAGAGGACATAGTATGCATGGTGGTGACATGAGAGTGTTACAGGGAGTGGTGGTGATAGAGGACATAGTATGCATGGTGGTGACATGAGAGTGTTACAGGGAGTGGTGGTGATAGAGGACATAGTATGCATGGTGGTGACATGAGAGTGTGTTACAGGGAGTGGTGGTGATAGAGGACACAGTATGCATGGTGGTGACATGAGAGTGTTACAGGGAGTGGTGGTGATAGAGGACATAGTATGCATGGTGGTGACATGAGAGTGTGTTACAGGGAGTGGTGGTGATAGAGGACATAGTATGCATGGTGGTGACATGAGAGTGTTACAGGGAGTGGTGGTGATAGAGGACATAGTATGCATGGTGGTGACATGAGAGTGTGTTACAGGGAGTGGTGGTGATAGAGGACATAGTATGCATGGTGGTGACATGAGAGAGTGTTACAGGGAGTGGTGGTGATAGAGGACATAGTATGCATGGTGGTGACATGAGAGTGTGTTACAGGGAGTGGTGGTGATAGAGGACATAGTATGCATGGTGGTGACATGAGAGTGTTACAGGGAGTGGTGGTGATAGAGGACATAGTATGCATGGTGGTGACATGAGAGTGTGTTACAGGGAGTGGTGGTGATAGAGGACATAGTATGCATGATTGTGAAATGAGA
Source organism: Theodoxus fluviatilis (assembly GCA_034096865.1). Classification (NCBI taxonomy): domain Eukaryota; kingdom Metazoa; phylum Mollusca; class Gastropoda; order Cycloneritida; family Neritidae; genus Theodoxus; species Theodoxus fluviatilis. The sequence goes on along the minus strand of JAWQFJ010027541.1, from coordinate 19,144 downwards.
GTATGGTAAGGAGAGACCCCCTCACTGTGCATGACCTACAGGGAGTGGTGGTGATAGAGGACATAGTATGCATGGTGGTGACATGAGAGTGTGTTACAGGGAGTGGTGGTGATAGAGGACATAGTATGCATGGTGGTGACATGAGAGTGTTACAGGGAGTGGTGGTGATAGAGGACATAGTATGCATGGTGGTGACATGAGAGTGTGTTACAGGGAGTGGTGGTGATAGAGGACATAGTATGCATGGTGGTGACATGAGAGAGTGTTACAGGGAGTGGTGGTGATAGAGGACATAGTATGCATGGTGGTGACATGAGAGTGTGTTACAGGGAGTGGTGGTGATAGAGGACATAGTATGCATGGTGGTGACATGAGAGTGTTACAGGGAGTGGTGGTGATAGAGGACATAGTATGCATGGTGGTGACATGAGGGAGTAATTGGTAACTAGAGACATTGATGATGTATAAAATACATGTATATAGTATGCATGGTGGTGACATGAGAGTGTGTTACAGGGAGTGGTGGTGATAGAGGACATAGTATGCATGGTGGTGACATGAGAGTGTGTTACAGGGAGTGGTGGTGAAAGAGGACATACTAAGTATGCATGGTGGTGACATGAGATTATGTTACAGGGAGTGGTGGTGATAGAGGACATGTATAATATGTATAGGGGTGACATTAGTGTGTTACAGGGAGTGGTGGTGATAGAGGACACAGTATGCATGGTGGTGACATGAGAGTGTGTTATAGGAAGTGGTGGTGATAGACGACATAGTATGCATGGTGGTGTCATGAGAGTGTGTTACAGGGAGTGGTGGTGATAGAGGACATAGTATGTATGGTGGTGACATGAGAGTGTTACAGGAAGTGGTGGTGATAGAGGACACAGTATGCATGGTGGTGACATGAGAGTGTTACAGGGAGTGGTGGTGATAGAGGACATAGTATGCATGGTGGTGACATGAGAGTGTTACAGGGAGTGGTGGTGATAGAGGACATAGTATGCATGGTGGTGACATGAGAGTGTTACAGGGAGTGGTGGTGATAGAGGACATAGTATGCATGGTGGTGACATGAGAGTGTGTTACAGGGAGTGGTGGTGATAGAGGACATAGTATGCATGGTGGTGACATGAGAGTGTTACAGGGAGTGGTGGTGATAGAGGACATAGTATGCATGGTGGTGACATGAGAGTGTGTTACAGGGAGTGGTGGTGATAGAGGACATAGTATGCATGGTGGTGACATGAGAGTATGTTACAGGGAGTGGTGGTGATAGAGGACATAGTATGCATGGTGGTGACATGAGTGTGTTACAGGGAGTGGTGGTGATAGAGGACATAGTATGCATGGTGGTGACATGAGAGTGTTACAGGGAGTGGTGGTGATAGAGGACATAGTATGCATGGTGGTGACTTGAGAGTGTGTTACAGGGAGTGGTGGTGATAGAGGACATAGTATGCATGGTGGTGACATGAGAGTGTGTTACAGGGAGTGGTGGTGATAGAGGACATAGTTATTATTAATCACTCTTATACCGCGCGATACTCCCACTCAGTGAGACTCAAAGCGCTTCAGCCGATGTCGAGGCTGCCTCTCAGTGTGTAGTGTCTCAAGTCAAAGAGACCAGTGTCCTGCTGCCAAGGGCGCTGGCACACTGTTTTCCACAAAGGAGAAATTGTGCATGCTGGGTGTTTTTACTGTGGCCGACACCCACCCGTCGAGGACATGAGCGTCAGGATCTTTATAGTGCATGATTTTGATGTTGTGAATGCGTATCACACACTAGACCTCGGTTTATTAAGGTCTCATCCGAAGGACCTGGGGAGAGGCCCTGAGGAGGGCCGTTTGGTAGCCCTGAAGAGGGCCATTTGGTACCCGGTTTCACTCCTGGGTGGGGAGAAGCAATGGGAGTTTAGCATCTTGCTCAAGGATGCAATTCTGGGGACCGCGCAGCTTCGAACGCCGCACCCACTGGCCGCAAGCGGCTGTAGGTCCAGCGCGCTAACCACTCGGCCACTTCACCTCCAATGGTGGTGACATTGTATGAGAGTGTGTTACAGGGAGTGGTGGTGATAGAGGACATAGTATGCATAGTGGTGACATGAGAGTGTGTTACAGGGAGTGGTGGTGATAGAGGACATAGTATGCATAGTGGTGACATGAGAGTGTGTTACAGGGAGTGGTGGTGATAGAGGACATAGTATGCATGGTGGTGACATGAGAATGTGTTACAGGGAGTGGTGGTGATAGAGGACATAGTATGCATGGTGGTGACATGAGAGTGTGTTACAGGGAGTGGTGGTGATAGAGGACATAGTATGCATGGTGGTGACATGAGAGTGTGTTACAGGGAGTGGTGGTGATAGAGGACATAGTATGCATGGTGGTGACATGAGAGTGTGTTACAGGGAGTGGTGGTGATAGAGGACATAGAGAGGATGAAGGCCAAGCTGACACTGAAGGAGCAGAGGCCTGAGGTGATGGTGGAGTGCCTGACCTCTCTCAGCAGGAAGATTCCATGCAAGGAGGTCATGCTGTCCACACAGATAGGTAAGCCTGGTACATGCTGCTGTGGGTCAAATGCAAGCTTAAGGGTGTATGCTTTGTTGGACATGTTGACAGAGGGGTAGACAGTTTGTTGCAGTTACAGACAGAACTAGGTAATGGGCAGATGGTATTCACCTGCCCATACAGAGCTCTGTTTCAAGACACTCATGTGTATGCTAACACCCATACTTCCCACAGGTTTGCACACACTGGCACATTTGAATTGTGCATGCACATGTAGACACATATATATACTGTTAATGCATGCACACATGCATACTTGTGTATATTTTGTTTGCACTCGTGTACAGTATACACACACTCATTCACACACACACACACACACACACACACACACACACACACACACACACACACACACACACACACACACACACACACACACACACACACACACACACACACACACACACACACCACACACACACACATGCATGCATATGTGATGGTTCGTAGTAGTAAGGTTGATAACAGACAGATTTCCAATGTGATGGTCGGTGGCTATGTTGAGAACAGATTGTCTCAAAACGTTTAACAGTTCATTCTTTTAATTCTTTTCTGACGGTCAGGACTGGAAACAGATTTTCCAAAAAGCGTTTGACCGTTACAATAACGGTTAGGCACATTGGTTCCTACTCACCCAGACGCCAAGGTCTTGAAATCTATGAATCTATGAAAGACGTGAAAACCTACATCGTCCCGTGCCAGCACAATGACATAGAAGTTAACAATAATACTACTTGCTAGTTTTTAACATACAGAACAGGGCGCGGTCCCTTACTTGAGGCTGTTCGAATAAAATAAAATTCCACGCGCTCATGACTCACACTCTGAGGGGATATTTATAAATTATACGTTCCCAGACCTATATACGTCACAATGAAGTAGTTTTGTCCAATCACACACGGTAGGATATCTAATGGTTCGGACATCATACTGTCCAATCGGAACCAGGTACAAGATCTTCCGTCAAACCAACAACGTCATTGGCATTTTATAATTAAAAACGTCATTAGTCAATTTATCTGATTTCTACGTAAAGTGAGCAAAATAGAATAGTTTTCCTATCTACACCACTATGGCCTAAAGATTGTATGCTGTACACTTCGTGATAGGTGCAGATAGGTGCACCTTATCACACATATATATATATATATAAAAATATACATGCACACACCTTCAACTGCACAAACTTGCTCACACCTCTACCTCTGTTAACATGTACACCACAGACACTGTTGTCTGCATGCACACACTCAAGCACACACACTCGCACATGATACACAGACATAAGCATGTACACATGGAACATGCATATAGCTGTTTGTAGAGAAATTCTTGTAATGTGATAAAGAGGGTGCTACCCAGTACTTCAGCATTGTGTAAAAATACCTTGGAATGTCCCAACAGTACTTGTAGTTGTATATAATCTCTGACAAGATGACAGAGGCAGCTGTCCAAATTTTGCAGTCATTGAAAATTATATTATTTATGAATATGTATACATTTCTGTACATGTATACATAGAACAACTGAATATGCCTGTGTTTGGGGTGTGTTCAGCATTACTCCATTAGTGAAAATTGTTCTTCCTGGGAGATGGTATATATTTGTGGTGTGAGCTGGGATGTTGGAGATTTTCCTGGCAGATTTGTAATGGGGCTTTGTGCCCTGTTACCGCTGCTGTTGCTGCTGCTTCTGCCTCTTCTCTCACTGCTTTTTCTCTTCTGCATACTTTTCCCTCCTTTGCCTACTCCTGCCACCCCCACCTGCTTCTGCTGCTCCTGTTCTGGTACCTCTGCTTTGTACCCCTCCTGCTTCTACTTCTTCCACTTCTCCTCCTGGTCCTCATTCAGTGTCCTGATTCACCTCATCCTCTTTTCATCCTTTTTTTTCTTCCCCTCCGCCATGTCCTGCTAAGGCCAAAACCACAGACAAGTTTGTTTCAGATAAAAACTAACATGACAAAAAAAAATAGGATACATATACATAGGTAGGAACTTTTTTTTGTAATTCAAAGAAAGGTTTCCGTTTCATAGAAATGTAAACAATGTTTTGTATATTAAATTAATAAGCGATATTTCATACATGCAAGGAAAATTATGTTTCGTATGTATACAATTGAAGTTATTATCAATTCTAGTGATGAATTTACACGTCACATGTTTAGGTGTGCACTGTGTGTGTGTGTGTGTGTGAGTGTGTGTGTGTGTGTGTGTGTGTGTGTGTGTGTGTGTGTGTGTGTGTGTGTGTGTGTGTGTGTGTGTATTCTAGCAGTGAAAAAAAGGAAGGGTTAGAAGGAAAATTAAGGGTCAGTCAGGTGACTGAAAACAACTTTTTGTGGCTTTATGTTCTCTCTTCCTCTTAACCCTATTTCTCCACCTTCCTTTTTCATTCTCATTTGAATGGCACTTAATACATGAAGTTTCTGTGCTCCTCTGTAGGCATTCTTCTCCTGCTCCTCTCTCTCCTATTTCTCCAGCTCCTGCTCCTCCCTCTCCTATAAATTTTCACCAGCTCCTGCTCCTCCCTCTCCTATTCCTCCAGCTCCTGTTCCTCCCTCTCCTATTCCACCAGCTTCCGTTCCTCCATCTCCTATTCTTCCAGGTCCTTCTCCCTCTCCTATTTCTCCAGCTCGTGTTCCTCCCTCTCCTATTCGATTCCTCCAGCTCCTCCTCCTCCCTCTCCTATTCCATCAGCTCCTGCTCCCCCCTCTCCTATTCCTCCAGCTCCTGTTCCTCCCTCTTCTATTCCTCCATCTCCTGTTCCTCCCTATCCTATTCCTCCAGCTCCTCCTCCCTCTCCTATTCTTCCAGCTCCTGTTCCTCCCTCTCCTATTCCTCCAGCTCCTGTTCCTCCCTCTCCTATTCCTCCAGCTCCTGCTCCTCCCTCTCCTATTCCTCCAGCTCCTGCTCCTCCCTCTCCTATTCCTCCAGCTCCTGTTCCTCCCTCTTCTATTCCTCCAGCTCCTGTTCCTCCCTCTCCTATTCCTCCAGCTCCTGTTCCTCCCTCTCCTATTCCTCCAGCTCCTGCTCCTCCCTCTCCTATTCCTCCAGCTCCTGTTCCTCCCTCTTCTATTCCTCCAGCTCCTGTTCCTCCCTCTCCTGTTCCTCCCTCTCCTATTCCTCCAGCTCCTGTTCCTCCCTCTCCTATTCCTCCAGCTCCTCCTCCTCCCTCTCCTATTCCTCCCTCTCCTATTCCTCCAGCTCCTGTTCCTCCCTCTTCTATTCCTCCAGCTCCTGTTCCTCCCTCTCCTGTTCCTCCCTCTCCTATTCCTCCAGCTCCTGTTCCTCCCTCTTCTATTCCTCCAGCTCCTGTTCCTCCCTCTCCTGTTCCTCCCTCTCCTGTTCCTCCCTCTCCTATTCCTCCCTCTCCTATTCCTCCAGCTCCTGTTCCTCCCTCTCCTATTCCTCCAGCTCCTGTTCCTCCCTCTCCTATTCCTCCAGCTCCTGTTCCTCCCTCTCCTATTCCTCCAGCTCCTGTTCCTCCCTCTCCTATTTCTCCCTCTCCTGTTTCTCCCTCTCCTATTCCTCCCTCTTCTATTCCTCCAGCTCCTGCTCCTCCCTCTCCTATTTCTCCAGCTCCTGTTCCTGGGTGTGTCTCAGAATCTGAACCTCTGTGCGTGACATCATGACCAAAAATTAAATCTTCAAAGAAAACTTAGTTAATACTATTTACACACTCCTCAGGGTGTATATTTTCAGTTTTGACCACAAAAAATTTAACATTGCTGTCAGTTTGGCACATATTAAGCATTATTTGGACCATGAGTGCAAAATCACCCGTGTAACACGGAAACAAAAAAAGACCAAACAATTGCATTTATTAGGATGAAAAGATGTTTTATTTAGTAATAATTGTTAGAATCACAAGCCACTATAAAGGACAAAATATGAAATGACAACATCCAAAGAAAATAAATGATGTATTCCAAGAATCTTACATTTGACAAAATTTTAATATAAAAAGGATAATGACTACGGTCTCCTGATCAGAACATGCTCATGCATGGCATCCATCAAGACTAATATGTATTTAACCTTCACAATAGCATATATACACAGATTTATTGTTATAAGACAAAATCTTACAAAGTTATTCCAAAATAAGGCAAAATGGTCACCGATGTAACAGGGAAACATCACTTTTGTAACAAAGAAACGGCTAGACCCTCTTCCCTTAAACCTTACTAAATAAAGCTGATTATGCAACCAGATTTATTTTAAGTAAAATTGCCAAACACTAAAACTGGAACAGAAAGAAAAATGGTGGACAAAACTAAACAAACGTTGCTAATATATTGAAAAATTAATGAAAAATGAATCACCGATGTAACTCGGAGACGAACAACCAGATATAATGATTTGACATGAAAATGCAAATGTTCAAAAGTGGTTAACTTAATTGTCAATATAAAAAAGGCACAGGTAATAAACAACAGTTATTCAAAAGAAATAATGCCCCCTGGCATTGAAGGTGGGGTCAGGAATAATGGTCACATCGGAAGTAGGGACTACGGAAATATCATCCACCCCTGGGAAGAAGTAGTAGTTTGCCTCCTGCTTTCTCCGAAGGAGCTTTACCACCAGTTCATCAGGTCGAATCTCTTGCACCTGAAACATGCAAGTACCTGTGATTTAGACATAAGATTGATGCAATATATATATATATATATATATATATATATATATATATATATATATGAGTCGATATTCGCTAGTGGTCAACAGCTAGGGTGACCCTCTTTCAGTGTAATTTCAATAAAGATGATGTTCAAAAAATGATGTTGACTTGTTGTTTTTGAGAAGTTAATATAATAGAGAAGCGGCACAAACAAGGGTTTTACAGTGCTATGTTTACAAATGACGATATTCTTGAATAAAAGACTAAATTGTGTTCAAAATGGCGCTTGTTTTTGTGACATCGGACACCTGCACCAGAACAAGTAGAAATTGTGTAAATTGTACTAAATAAATGGGAATAATGGTGGTCCTGTAGTCTTAGCAAATAATAGAACACTCATTTGAAACACTTTGTAAATCATCGTTTTAAAAATAGAGTTTGTAAAATGAAAAAGAAAATCGCGGTAACCGTGTTACACGGCGTGTCCCACTCGGTCGGTATTCAAGATTTGCTTGTCTCAATCCTCAAACAAGACCCAGCCCAGTGTACGGCAAAATGATTGAAAGTCCACATTACAACAATTGTTTTCATGAACAAAAGGACTGATATTTTATTAAATAGGCTAACCTTTGATGAAAATAGTAAGTGGTGTCCCACGTGAAACGGCTGTTACCTCCAAACTTTGAAAATCGCCCACGGACAAAAATATACAGATTTCCCGCTTGAAATGACGATGGGCCTTTGACCCTGAGTCGTGCACGTAAATTCATGACGTTTTACACACCAATGACCAAATATGGATGTACTGGGGCCCAAAAACAGTGACGTGTCCCATTTGTGTGCTACCGGAAACGCCCGGAAACGCTGTTACCGCGCGCATCAAAATCGCAAGTAGCGAACGCGCAGTTGGATTTCGGTCGACTTTTGATCGTTGTGGCTAATATTCCTGCTCCCATCAACATTCAAAGGTAAGACACATTGATTTTACAACACCCATCTTTGTTTTTTAGTTACATTTTTCACCTAATTATCCAATACGATTAGATTTTTCCTACGATTTCGTCTCGACCTCGTTCGCTGTGCCCGTGTCCCGTGTACTGCAGTTACGATCGAACTCGCTTTATTTAACACATTGAGGCGTGCAATCAAAAATTGTGGGTATCTACAAGTCGTTGAAGATCAGTTTTGTACAACTTAAGAGATTGCTTATGAAATCATGCATTGTTTTTATTGTTTAAAATTGATTTCGTGTCACTGGCTACATCGTTACTTGGGACTCAGGCGAGCGTGAATAAATGGTGTCCTTGTAATGGTTGTGACCAATCGATCCTTCTTTCATCTTTTTTAGTCAAACCATGGTTTTGATAGTTTGTAACTTTGAATGGAATATTGGGAATTGTTTGTTTTGATTAAAAAAAAACAAGCAAAAAAACACCAAAAACATGACATGACAGGGACATTCAGCTCTACTTGGTTACTTTGTTTCAAGGGACACGCTGTTGACAGTTGAGTGTCCATTGTAACTCTTGATACCATCTTACTGTTCTCCTTAATTTAATTGGCATAACACCATTCCTATGTATATTTTCTTGTTCAATAGAGAAGTAAACCTTGAATTAAGCTTTCTAAACAAGCATTTTATTGTGTGTTTTGTAGGTTTTATGATAAAGCTTGAACATTGTTTCACAGGAAGAAAAGACAGAAAAACAAACATCATATGATAAAATGACAGTTGGACACATAGGCACTAAGGCAGGCAGGCAGGCAGACGGACGGACGGACGGACGGACGGACGGACGGACGGACAGACAGACAGACAGGCAGGCAGGCAGGCAGGTTCACACACACACACACACACACACACATGCATGCACACACACACACACACACACACACACACACACACACACTGAAGTTTTCCTTTGTCTCAATGTCTATCCCTTGTTTTGGGAAATTATCATAATAATAAGTTTGGGTTTTTTGGTGTCTTATTATTTTTTTTTCCAATCACAACTAAGACTGAGTGTGATAAGTATTTCAAACCCTAATTTCACTGTACAATGTTGCAGGTTCTGGACATTGCGGACGACGGGGCAGACTGCCACCTGCACTTAACATGGTGGAGCGTGACGGGGCGTGGGAGTGGGCAGACAAGGCCTGGCACACTGTCAAGATGATCCAGGAAATCGTCAAACCACCCACATTGCTCCCTGGACGAAAACTAACATTTAAATTTCAGTGAACATTCCATCACAAATAGCATAAAATACCCCCCAAAAAAGTTTCAGCATTGAAAATTTGGAATGAAAAAGTGAAGAAAAAAAATTTCCATCTGTTGCAGACAAATTTTCCACTTGCAGCACTGTATCTTTTCTATTTTTCATCTTAATCATAACAAAATTTGGTCAAAATTATATTTTGGGAATCAGAATTAGCCAAGCAAAATTTTGAAAATGAGTTATATCAATGTTTTATGCCTCTTTAAGACCAGGGTTTCCATGTCATGAGTAATGCGTCCCATGTAACATTGTTACCAAAAAAAGAAAAAAAGAAAAAAATGGCCATCTTTTGGTATAATGAATAAAAACTGTTGGAGAAAAATGCTGTCATTATGTTCAGTTTTTAAGTGAAAGTTGATGAAAATGTTGTGATTGATATGTGCACAATGAAAAGTTTAAGAGTTGTGGTAACTTGCGTTACGGTGTCCCATGTGTCATATTGTTTACTAACACATTAATTATGATACAATGTCAGTTTAACAGGTTATATGGCAGTATTGAAGTATCTTTTACATATCAGAGTTAAAATAAACTGGGTTATGTATTATTTAAATCAAATTTTGCCATATTGGTGTCCCGGTGTAACGCATGTTACCCGAGATGGCCGACAAACTTCAGCACCCTGTATTTCACAAACGATATCAAGTCCTGCTCCTTTTATACCAAAATCAGATACCTCAAGACTGCCTGTAACAAATACATAGAAATCAGCTTCCAGGATAGAGTTTGATTTTTTTTGTTCAGTTCCACCTTTTAGTGACCACTAGCGAATATCGACTCATATATATATATACCGATATATATATGTGTGTGTGTGTGTGTGTGAATTGTTTTTAAAACAAAGATTTTTTTTATGCCTGTTAAGATTTTGATGCATTTACATTCACTGGAGAGAAGAAAAAAAAGAAGTAATTATTCATTTCACATTTACCATTCCTTTTGAACATCCAACTTTTACAAATAATTGAGGAAAACTTTACACTTACTGTTCCTTTGTATGAAACAATTTTTTTCCCACAGGGAAACTCCACAGACACCCAGCTGCCACACCGCACATTTCTGGAAAAAACAAACAAGCAAATTAAATCTTATTTAAAACCTTGTCTGTCAGCTTGAAACATGCAACCATGCATTAGTGAGACTAAGTAATAATTAATATGTCACAAACTAATTTAAAAGTAAACATTTGTCAATAAAAAGTTCAGCAAATAGTTTTATTTTCATTACCAATCAATAACATCCTGTTAGAGTAATGCCCATGATATATTGAATATGAAAATGTATTTTTTTAATAAACTACTTCCCAGTCAAATGAATCAGTAGGCCTCCTTGTTACAAAAGTGATGACAGTGCCATAAAAAAGTATGAGATTTTTAAATCACTTTAAATTCAAAGACAATTACAAGATACAAGATACAAGATACTTTATTGTCCTCATTGATCACAAGGAAATTCGTTTTGTCGGTGGCAAAAACATAATACATACATACAAAAACAAAAACAGTTCAACATTAATTAACTCAATCATATCGTTCAAGTTAAGGAGTCCATCAGAGGCAATTCAATTTAATAGAGAAACATTTTACACCAAAACAAGTAATCACAGAAGGAACAAAGACACAAGCATGCACATCAAACAATCATCGTCACGCAATAACACATACCCGATCTTCATCCATAACACATGTACAGAACACACCCCCCCCCCACCCCACCCCCATCATGTTCGTCATCCTGCATGCACATCAACAACCACACTCGCACAGCACACATAACACATACACGATCATCAACGTATAGCGCATGCACCCCACCCCCCACCCCCCCCACACACACACACACACTCTCACATGTTACTCCTTGTTGTTACAGACATAGTTCATACCATTCATAGTCCTTTCTGTCACAGTTCACAGCACTACAAGTCCTCGCAGTCCGTTCACTTTACTCCAATCTCTCCGTCATATGTCACAAACAACACTTTTATTAAACCTGCCTCAAAAAAAATGTTATCTATACCCACACAATATTTAATTGTCATCCATCACTGATGTAACAAAGAACAACAAAAACAAGCTTCCTTGTGACGAAGCCGACATTGTAAACCCTAAACATCAGTTGACTTTTAAACTAACATTCCTAAAAATTGTTTTCTTTTATTAATGTAAGTTTTATTCCAGAGAAGCATTTGTTAGTTCTGTAGTTGACCCAAATTAAACGGTTTTGAACACCGTCGTAACAAAGAAGCACAAACGATGTCTCCGAATTACGAAGGTGACCGAGATCAAAAGATTCTTATGTCAGCACACAACAGTTGTAGGTACGTGAGAAAGTTGGAGAGAGAGCCACGCGCCGCGGTCGCGATAAGCTGTGACTGCGTTTTCGTCACGCGCTCAGTTCGCCGGGGCCCTACCCAAGCGTTTTCGCGCTACACACCTCTATTTTTAGTCTCACCTGAATACGGTGTTTTTAGTGACGTAGTTAACATTTTTCCCAGCATGCCAGTGTAAATTTTAACCGTATCCGTTTTGTGAATGCTGAGAGACAAGTGCGTGAAGATTTTGCTCATCAAAACCCACCCTAGTTCATCTCAAACGTGAGTATCGTTTTTATTCGGGTTGTTGATATCACATAGAACAATCATTTTGCTACAAGTGTATGTAATTTGAAAGAAATATATGGTCTAGGAGAAAAATTAGTCGTCCTGAAAAAAGGTCGCCGATTTTCCTTTGACTGCCGAAAATCATCAAAATGGCAGCTTCACTAGGCAGATTACAAGGTCTAAAATATTCCTCTATCGAGTATTACTTTTGTTATTAATGCATGGTATGGTGTATTTAGGGTTGTTGCTTTGCTTTGTAAGTTTTGTTATTATGTATTTAGTAGTCTATCACTTTATTTTATTATCTTTTTGTGCTTTAACATTTTTCTTCTTGTGTTTCCAGGGAGCTGTGACTTTTCAGGATGAAGAAGAAGGTCGTCAAACACGTCCCACCACCAACAAAACCATGTCTGGCTCGGGAGTACCTAATGAAGGCCTTCAGGCTGACTGAGGAAACTTGCGTCTGCAAAATTGGACACGTTCTCCTTCTGCACTTCGACCATAAAAAATCTGTGGTAAAAACAGTTGCCAGCATCAGCGCCAAATTTGGCTTCAGTCCAACCAACTCTCAAGTCATATCATGTGTGACAAAAGCAACTGCAGCGTACTCAAAGTACAATCAGCATTCCTCTCACCATGACCGTTTTGTTGAAATATGTGACACACCCTTTGTGAACCAGTACCCACCAATCAAGACCTCTGCAGCCCCCTCCTCAGTAGCTGCACCTCCAGCCTCTTTGAACCCTCCACAACCAGAACCAACACCACTCTCAACTCCACCTAAACAGTGCAACACTCCTGTGGCGTCAACATCAACTCAGCAGCGTCAGAGGTCAGCTTCAGCACCTTCAGGTCTTCATCCTTCAAGGACAGCCCTGACGCCAAGAAAGCTGAAAATGGGAAGGCGGCTGAACTTTCTGTCGAACCAGCTGGCATCCACAAAGGGGAGCCATCGAAAACAGATGTTATCTGTGAAGAACAAAATGAAAGAGATGCCCCACCAAATTAGAACTTTGAAGCAGAAAGTGAGCAGGAAGGAATCCGCCATCAGAATTCTGCGGACTGCACTGAAGGACAAGGCAGCTCTAAAGCATGTGAAGAAAGCTGACCAGGATCTGCGGCGACTCAAGAAGAGGCAGAAGGACAAAGAGGAAAAGATGAAGGACACATGTGCTTCACAGTGTAAAGAGCTGCAAAAGCAACTGGCAGAGAAGAACCAAGTGATCAGAGAGCTTGAAAACGACAATGTGAGGCTGAGAGAAGAGGCTGAGGCGGCGAAAGACATGCCTGGAACGCAACCATCCAAGTCGGATAAAAAAACCTATTCTTCAACAGTCCGAATGCTGGTGTATGACATGGTGATGTCGCAAGTGCCCACCAGAAACGTTCCCAGTCTGTTGGAGACAATGTCAAAAAGACTTGGACTTGAGTTTGAGGGAGGTGTGCCTCACCGCAACACCATCGAACAAATGACGCGAGAGATGGGAGTCATCAGCGACCTGCCGGCTGCTGAGCTTGCTGTGCGCACCGATGGATTAACCCTGGGCTTTGATGCGACAACACAGGAAGGAGTTCACATGAACTGCCTTCATCTCACCACAACCAACAAGTGTCAGGTTAGTGCCTTGTTACCATGCTTAAAGAGTAAAAGTAAGTGAGATTTGTTATTTTATTTTATAATTTTATATATTTTTAATGGCAAGTGCAGATGAGTGTCATAGAAAAATTTATATTTGTATGAATTAAGTTTCATTGTTTATTTTTCAGGTGATCGCGATTGACCAGCTCCCTGGCGGAACATCTGAGGACTATGAAAATCACATCTTGGACTCTGTGTCCCACATCTCAGCAGTCTACTCCGACTTTCACAAAGCCGATATTGAGGTGACTCGGAGGACCATCATCGGCAACATCAGCAACACTATGAGCGACCGAGCCGCAGTGAATCATGCTACAGTGGAGAGGGTCAACACTGCATGGGGCAAGAAACTGAATGAACTCAATTGCCACCTCCACCCTCTTGACACCATAGCCACTTCTTGTCGTTCCGCCTTGAAGGCATTGGAGTCTGAGAGAGGCCAGATCTTTGGAAAAGACTGCATGGTGGGCAACATAGTGGTGCAAATGAGCAAGATGAGGTACAAGGACGGCAAGGGTGACCCGAGAGGCTTCACGACCTTCTTGGAGGACAACAAGCTCCCTCGGGGCTTGATTCCCAGGTACCGCGGGAATCGGCTCCATGTTCTGTTTCATACATGTGGCATCATGGTGCAGCACTACTCCCTGCTTCTTCAGTACCTGTCAACCGGGACTATTTCTTGCGGAGGGCTGCGTGCAGGTCTGAGAGACGACTTCAGCAACCCCAAAGCATTCAAGCAAATGTGCGTTCTGGCCCTGCTGGGTAGACTTTTGACAGCCCCGTGGATGCGAACATTCTACACGGCACCCCCTCATGAAGCTGAAGCCCCTCCCCAACCCACCCCTCCTGAGACTGCTGATGCCCCTTCCCCAGCTGCCTCTCCTAGTCTTGACCACATCGGTGGGATCACTGTTGCGAAACAAGTCCTGGCGACTATTGTGGAGGCTTCCAAGAACCCACTGGGTGTACTGAAAAGACGGACCGATTTTTTCGGCAATGATGTAGAGAGTGATGCCTGTTTCAAGTCCGTTTGCCTTGAGTGCCCAGCAGATGACGATGTCCGAGACATGCTGCTGGGATGTTTCAACGCAATCATCTCTGTGATCCAACGACAGTACGACCGGTATTTCCACATGGAAGTGACTGCGGAGCTACAGAAGGAGACTGAGAGTGCCCGTCTACACAACATCGACTCAGAGGAGATGATGGGAATGTTTAGTGCAGCACAAACGAGAGCACCCATCGCCACAATGTGTTACCTTTCATCGAAACTCAGGGCAAGAAAGAACAACGTTGTGGGGTATCTCGATGGGCTGAATGAGAGCACCAAAGAACAAGTGATATAGTGGGCCATAAAGGCGGCCAGGACAAAAAGAAACATGAACAGGAGGAAACTGGCAGAGCTAGGAAGAGAACTTTCAAGGAGGGAGGCAATGAAAAGACAAAGAAAGGAGGATCAAGAGAGAAAGAAAGTGGAGAAGCTCCTGAAGAACATTCGGCCTGAAGACCTAGGCAAGGCCTTTCCTGACCTAGAGGAACGCATCATCATCAATGCATCCGACACCCTGTCTGACAGGATTGTTGGAAGGAACATGTGCCATCTCTGGCAGGAAGATCATGATGGCGTGAGCACCATGACCATGTATTATGGCAAAGTAGAAAAAATGATTTGAGAGTTGACGCCATTTCCTTGTTACGATGGTGAGAAATAAATCGTTTTCGTCAATTCCTCACAAAACATAAATATTATACCGTACAAACCGACCACATATTAAACATACAATAATATAATATGAATTAAACTAAAAATATGTCAACATTTTAGTAGTTATCTGTAGAAAATGAGATCCAACCGGCGAACCTTTTCCAAACCTTTCGAGAAAATTACACACACGCTGGCGATCAAATCTACTTTGTGAACAAAGAGAACACTAATTGGAACACAAAATGAATTGAAAGCGATAGAGCAAACTACTATTAACACATTTTAGCATAATGTTTCATTAAATGGAGACACGGCTGCCTAGCAGTCGAATTTTGCTCAAAAAATCGAAATTGAGTTCTGAGCAATTTCTGAATTTTCAATGTCTGTACAACATCTTTCTCTGGCTAGATTTCTTTTTTTCATCATCTAAGTATTTTTTTCGAATTGTTTTATAACGGTGGGGTGGGGATTGTGCACAGCAGAGTTTCAAAAAACAATCACTTTTCGGCCTTTCGTTGAGGCAGAAATTTCTATCAACCCCCTTATATTGCATATCAGCGTGCTCGGGAAGATTCGGACTATCTGCTCCCGCCAAGATCGAGCGGAAATTTCTATATATGGAGGCGCCAGATGGCCGCGAAATCTCCCGAGAGAGTCACGGAAATGCCCATATCAGTCCTCGGACGAGCTCGTCATGACGTCAGCCTAACAGCTGTTATAACGCAGCGATCTGATTGGCTGCCGATTACTCGCGGACTCGTTCTGAGAAAGCCGAAATTGGCCGAGGCAATTCCGCCGGCATTGTTTACCTCTGCGAAGGCACTCGTGCGAGCTGCGAATTGAATGCGTTCCTGTGCAATTTCATCGCGATGGCTGAAAAATCTGAGCCCATTCCGACTCCCAAGGGTGGAAAGAGGAGGTGGCAAGCATTGAACAAGGCAGCCGTACAAAAGCGATGGAAGATTGCAAGAGAAGGTGCTTCGAGTTCGACCAGCGAGGAACCGATCGAGAAAGCGTCCACGCAACCTCCGGAGCAGGAGCCGTCATGTTCGTTCCACGGCGAGGAGTAAGTACATAAATTCTATTTGGATTTTATCAATCTAGTATCTTGAAAAGTTCTGACATTTACAGCTTGCTATAGGAAGCATCTGAATTCTTTCTAGATTGAAATAACTCGATCTTTTCAGTGTTGTGAACAAATTGCTCTCACGAACAGCTGATTCTGATTCTGTGTTTGCTAAACTGATACAATTTGGTGGAAGTTAGTAATGAGTTGACTGGTTCTTTTTCTCCAGGCACCAGGAAGAGGTTGCTGCCCGAAAAAAGTTACAGTCATTGATGTCACTTGGCGGAATAAATTACTGTGAACTGTGGAGTTCCTCCTTACTGTTCCTGAGGGCGGCCAACAGGAGGAGCAAGACCAGCCACCTCCTCGTGTTTGGTGCATCACTGACTTGGGGCAAGTGAATAAACTGTTGGGAGATGTTGTATGCCCAGGTTGCTTTGAGAATGGACATGCAGAGACAGGACACTAGAAGAATAGTCCAGGCTGAGAAAGCAGCAGAGGCAAAAAGCAGACAGGTCAGAAAGACAAGGCAGCAGGCAGCAAAACAAGCCCTAGCTAGGCTTGAAGCTACAGAGTCCTCAGTATGGGGCTGGAGAGTTTGAATGAACATGTCTGTGATATCAGAAGATGATTCTAGAGCAGAAATGTTGTAGAATTTGCTTTATAAGTGCAGGCCTGTACAAAAAATATATCATTTCCAGTTAGAGGTATGTATGTTTGTATTTCTGAAAATTATTAGCAACCACTTCTGTGTATTTTTCCAAGGACCTGGAATAGCCATAGTTCCAGAGTTTGAGGGTGGAGAGGTTTTGTAATAATTTGTGTAAATTCTGAACATAATTCCAGTTTTGAAACTTTGTGGGTTTTGCTTTGTCAGATTGAGAAAGCAGCAGAGGCAAAAAGCAGACAGGTCAGAAAGACAAGGCAGCAGGCAGCAAAACAAGCCCTAGCTAGGCTTGAAGCTACAGAGGGTCCTCAGTATGGGGCTGGAGAGTTTGAATGAACATGTCTGTGATATCAGAAGATGATTCTAGTGCAGAGAAGTTGTAGAATTTGCTTTTATAAGTGCATGCCTGTACAAAAAAATTATTTCCAGTTAGAGGTATGTATGTTTGTATTTCTGAAAATTATTAGCAACCAATTCTGTGTATTTTTCCAAAGACTTGAAATAGCCGTAGTTCCAGAGTTTGAGGGTGGAGAGGTTTTGTAATAATTTGTGTAAATTCTGAACATAATTCCAGTTTTGAAACTTTGTGGGTTTTGCTTTGTCATGTGTATGGCTGTACATAAATGTCAGTTTTAGTTGAAAATACAATTATCTTTGACTTGTTAGACACATTTGCAATCTTCTTTCTTGATTTTCTCAAAACGCATATTTTGAGAAAGTTTTTTTCACATAAAAGCAAATAACTCAAGAAAAAAAGTGTCAATTGTCTCCAGATTTTGTCAGAATGTTGAACATAATTGGTTTTATCATTCTGTGTATTGATTTGAGTAAATTATGAGAAGTGTGGAAATTGTACAATTTTTCATTATTATCATTATGTAGATTTATGCGTCAATTATGATAATGATGATGGAAATATTGGGAAAAAAATTCCTGTTGAGTGTCAGTCATATGGATACACAGAAATGTTTGTGTAATGATGATTGTTCCAATAAAACTAACTAGAAGTTATTCTGATGTGTTGTTGATTTTTAATTTATTTTCAAAGTTTGCCAAATTTTGCACATTTTTTATACCTTTTTATTTTACAAAGAGTCAAAAACTTTTTTTTTTCAGATCTGAAAGTTATTTTGTATTCTACTTATCAAGCCATACTTCAGCAAAAAAATTTGAATCTCTAGGAGTAGTCTTTCATTTTCACCATATCATCCTGTAGCATCTCCCCTTAAATAGAATATTATAACTGCAAAAACTCACCTTTTCTCAAGAACCTGAGATGATGATCACTTTCGTAACGAAAACACAGACGACGGAACCACGTGTGAAAACTTGACTGTACAACAGGAAACGTAACTATTTTCTCTGTTACTACGCATGCGTGGTCATCCGCAACTCCGATGAAGACACTACGCGCAAAATAGTTCTAAACTTTATTCAAAACTCTGAAAAATTCTGTGCAAAATCGATCACCATCGTAACTGAATTTGCGAAGAAACAGGTCACATTAGGCAACTGAGAACTATGTTTGCAAATGTAATTTTGAGATAATAACGTTTGAAAAGAACGTTTGGCGTAGTGATATTCTATGCAGTTTTATGTCAAGGTCGTTTCGTATACGTAGGCAATTTACAACGGTCAAATTTAGGACATGTTACTGACAAACGCAAGTGGAAAACTTTGTTACGAAAGTGATTGCAAACTTTCAAGCGATTTATTTCTTTTTCTTTTTTCTTCTGTGGACAAAATAATATTCTAACATGTAAAGTACACCTAAAATAAACACAAAAACAATAATAGCCTTTTCAGGATTTATTAAACGATTTTTGAAATGAGTTTTAAAACGAGGTGATGGTTCATGTCACAGATCAGACCTCAATTTTTCATGCATTTATTCATTTCTTTTCTCAAAACAACAAACACAATAATCATGCAAAAACTCAGTTTTGTCTGTACTATTTCTTCAATCATTTTACTTCACAGTCATACCAA
>JAWQFJ010027540.1:0-14528 GCA_034096865.1 Theodoxus fluviatilis | reverse complement strand
CCACTCCCCCTCTCTCCTATCATCCTCCTTCATCTTACTCCCCTCCCCCGCTTCCCGGCTAGAGCATTAAAGTCCTCTAGCTGTCTCACCCCCCCTTGAGATACTACTCCCTCTATCTCATCCACCGCACAGCCACACCCCCCCCCTCCCAGAATCGACATCCTCTCCTTTCGATGCTCTAGACACATCTCCAAGATACGAGTTTTTAGATACTGACACCATCTGACATTCTCTCCTCTTCTCTATTCCCCCTTTTTCCGTTGCTCTCTTCCCCTTTCTTTTTCTTTCTCCCTCCCCCCCCCCCCCCCCTCCCTCCTCTTTTTTTCTTCCCCCCCCCTCCCCTCCTTCTTCTCTCTTTTTTTCTTCTTTCCCCTTGTGCCTTATCTCGACACCTCTTGTGTGTGTGTGTGTGTGTGTGTGTGTGTGTGTGTGTGTGTGTGTGGAATGCGAGTTACAGCATTTGCCTCCTCTTTCTTTGCACCAACCTGATTCTAGTCATGCAAAACAAGAAACGTGTGTGAAACGTTTCTCACACATTTCATGCTGTGCATATTTTCAGCTGCGTTCCAGGGTGGGTCGCGACATGTGCTACTGTGTCACCGAGGCCAGCGCCAGGGAGCAGGTGCTGGAGGTGATCGCCCACTTCAACGTGCAGACCAGGGAGGAGGACATCTTCAGTCGCTGTCGGGTGAGTCATTCCTGCAGTGTCCAGTTTTTTAAAATGATGGTGATGATGAAAATGATGATGATGATAGATTATGATGATAAAAGTGTTGATGATGAAAGTGATGATGATGATGATGAAAGTGATGATGATGATGATGAAAATGATGATGATGATGATAATGATGTAGATTATGATTATGAAAATTGCCGGAAGGCATCGAAATATTCTAAGAAGTACAAACACAGAAAGTCATCTTGTTTTTTGTTTTCTTTCTCTTTTTTGGAAGTATGAAAATGATGATGATGAAAGTGATGATGGTGAAAGTGATGATGATGAAAGTGATGATGATGATGTAGATGATGATGATGTAGATGATGATGATGATGATGATGATGATGATGATGATGATGATGATGATGATGATGATGATGATGATGATGATGATGATGAAAGTGATGATGAAAGTGATGATGGTGATGATGATGATGATGATGATGATGATGATGATGATGATGATGATGATGATGATGGTGGTGATGATTTATTTACAAAGTGCCATTTAGGAGGAAAAAAATAACCTCACTAAACTGCAAGTCAAAATCAATAGATGCACGCTACAGTTTACAATTACTGCAGGAAGATGATGTACCTTGAAGCAAGCAAGCAAAGGAATAAGAGACAATGGGAAAATTTGTAGGTCTAATTTTTATATTGGCCCTTGATGCAAACAAGCCGAGGAAAAACAGCATTATTACAGCAAGCCTTGATGCATGATTAGATTTAGAGGCACTGCTGTGACTTTGCTTATATGAAGTACATTGGCTTGCTTACATCTCCATCTCCATCTCTCCATCTCTCTCTCTCTGTCTCTCTCTCTCTCTCTCTCTCTCTCTCTCTCTCTCTCTCTCTCTCTCTCTCACTCTCTCTCTCTCTCTCTCTCTCTCTCTCTCTCTCTCTCTCTCTCTCTCTCTCTCTCTCTCTCTCTGAATCTAGTTATTTGGAAATGAAAACTGATGCATTTTATTATGTCATCTAGATGCATCAGTTGTATTTTGAATTAGTCTCGTTCTTTTGACATTCCCCAAGGTCTGCAAGGACATTTTTTTTCCTTAGAAGCTTCCAAAACAGAAAAGCCATGAAGTCAAGAGCAGTTTTCACAAAATCCTTTGGCCCACGTTTTTTAAATGTGTTAAATAGAAAACAGGGCAGTGTATCCTTTTCGAATAAAGTAAAATAAAAATGAAAATCAGTTAATAATGGCAGCCTTGCTGACAGCTGGGTCTACTCTGTCCTATGACAGCATAGTGATGAAGCGAACAGGGGAACATAAGCAGATCCCAAAACCATCCCAGTACACCTGAGTGATGACACTTATGGCTGGATGCATTCCCTGCTAGTGTCTAGAGTAATATGAGAGCAGTTGGACTTTCCCAAGTTGCATAGATGTCGCTCTGTTCAGCTGCAAGGTGCATAGATGTCGCTCTGTTCAGCTGCAAGGTGCATAGATGTCGCTCTGTTCAGCTGCAAGGTGCATGGAGGTCTAGCTAAGGATACTGCCAATGTTCCTCTCTATCTGCAGTCAGAAACATCATGTATTGAAGTGAGTTTTATCAGCAGTGCAGAGAAGTTTAGTGGACTGAACTCCTTAGCAGGAGCAGTTTTAATCTTGTTTACAGCATATATTGTTTGAAATAATTTGTGGGGTTCAGTGACCAATTTAGGGAGGCTGAACTGGCTGTCTTAAACAACAAAGGACATAATCCACAAGAAATGTAGTAGGTTCTTGGAAGAGCATAGATCTCAACTGTTAAGTCCAAGGGGTTCTCAGGACAATGTACTTGCAGCTTTTTTTACTCACATGCGAAGCAAAAGTGAGTCTATGTACTGAGCCGTGTCGTCCGTCCGTCCGGGCGTCCGGGCGTCCGTAAAAAACTTAAACGTTGGATTTTTCTCGGAGACTATTAAGTCTATCAACACCAAATGTGGCATGATGGTGTATGATGACAAGGCCTCAAAAAACATACATAGTGACTTGACCTTGCTCAAGGTCAAGGTCACAGGAGCCATAAATGTGGTCTCAAAAACAGTCATTTTTCACATTTTCCCAATTTTCTCCCACGTTATTGAGAATGGAGACCTTAGCTACAAGTGGTATATAGGTCAAAGCAAGCCCTATCTTTTGATACCAGTTTGGTTGACCTTGCTTCAAGGTCAAGGTCACAGGAGCTCTTCAAAGTTGGATTGTATACATATTTTGAAGTGACCTTGACCCTGAACTATGGAAGATAACTGTTTCAAACTTAATAATTATGTGGGGCACATGTTATACTTTCATCATGAGACACATTTGTTCACATATCATCAAGGTCAAGGTCACTTTGACCCTTATGAAATGTGACCAAAATGGGGTAGTGAACCACTAAAAGTGACTATATCTCATGGTAGAAAGTGCCAATAAGCACCATTGTGCTTCCTATGTCTTGAATTAACAGCTTTGTGTTGCATGACCTTGGATGACCTTGACTTTGGGTCAAGGACACATTTTTTTTTGGTAGGAAAAAAATGTGTAAATCATTTCTTAGTGTATGATGTCATTGCTAGGTTTAGTTGTTTGACCTTGACCTTGAAGGTCACCTGAAGGTCAAGGTCATATAAAGGTCAAGGTCAAGCATGTGAGTCGTATGGGCTTTGCCCTTCTTGTTGGGGTTGGGGGTGGGTGGGTTGGGGCTCACACTATGGAAGTCAGTTCCCTGGTAGAATCCCGTGGGGGCTACCCAGACGTGTAATGAAAAGTCACGTGATGCAGACTGGGTGAGGACTGGCAAGGTAACTAAGGGGAACAGGTCACTCTTATCACATGCAGGGAGTCTATGACTAGTTTTGAATTGGTCTGGCACTGCAGCTTCCAGCTTGTAGTTAAAGAAAGCTGACTCCACGTTCTGTGAGTATTCTGCAGCTACTGCAGCTTCCTATGAATCTGATCTACTCTGTGTAGTTGTGTAGTGGCCTTGAAACCAGGCAGTTCTGGGTCTGGGAGTGTGTATGAGTGACCGAGGGTTTTTTAGTTGTGCAAACCTGACATTCTCCTCCTGCTTTTGCTTGCTTCCAACCCCTTCTCCTTTCCTCCTGGCCAGCTGTGCAACGGAGACGGCTTTGCCACCCTGAGCTGCTCTGATGCCAGGAAGCTACAGAGCTGGGTCCTGCAGGAGACCCGACCCTCCCCAGAGGAGTGCCAGCACTTCCTCCAAGACTTTGGCATCGATGCACAGTCGGGCTACCTGGAGCCACACTGTGGTGGCTCCAAGAGGAAGGCCGGCTGGAACCGCGTGAAGGTCTTGATTGAGAAAGTGCCTGAAACTGTCCTGGAGCGTGACGCGGAGATCTTTGTCTGCCAGAGTTGTGGGAAGGTGTACTGGATCGGTTCCCATCTGCCCAAAGTGAAGGAGAGATTTGCCGAGATCCTCCCAGGCAGCAGCTCTGCCCCAAGGAGTGTCTGTAGCCAGCTGAAGGATTCCTAGGGAAAATGCTGAAGAGGGATGCAAGATGAGCTGCCTGGAGACCAGGAACTGCAGCACTCCAAGACTGTCGACAAACCAGCATTGAATGTGGCAGATGATGTGAGGACATCATGCAACTGTTCTATTGATCCTTGCTCTTCAGTGAGTGCTGAAGTGAATGTGACTGGCAGGATGTCAAATGCTGGTGTTCAAGAGAGAGAGAATGAGCATTGGTATATTTACACGTACGTGTGGCTGCAACATGGAACTTAGTATGAAAAGGAAAGAAACGTTCATTCTCGTGCAATAAATGAAGTGTTTTTGCAGACTGTGCAGTGTTGACTGCTGGAAGTCACTGAGGACCTTGCTGTTGCTGCAATGGATTGTGGGAACTGGTCAAGATGAAATAAATGCCTTGAAAAACAAACACTGTTCAAACAATGTAGATCTGAAGAGAAGTTTTTAACTTGGAAAGCCCCTGTGGAAAAATTGACACCTTGTTAGTGGACATGGTGTGTCAGTATTGGGTTTTCGCAAGGCTTTCTCATGAAACACTGACAATTTCTGAGTCATGCTGAAACTGCCAAAAAAGACATCGCTGTGGATTTTTCAAGGTGCTGTGTGCTTGCGTGTGTGTGACTCTTTGTTAGAAGTGAACAGGTTTTCTTTGTTTCCTTGTTTGTTTTAAATTTGTGTGATGACTTTCCTTCATCCATATAACATCATTTTAACTTTTTGACTCACATGCGAAGCAAAAGTGAGTCTATGTCTCACCCGTTTCGTCCGTCCGGGCGTGCGGGCGTCGGGGCGTCCGAAAACTTTAATGTTGGATTTTTCTCGGAGACTATTAAGTCTATCAATACCAAATGTGGCATGATGGTGTATGATGGATGACAAGGCCTCAAAAACATACATAGTGACTTGACCTTGCTTCAAGGTCAAGTTCGCAGGGGCCATAAATGTTGTCTAAAAAACAGCCATTTTTCACATTTTCTCAATTTTCTCTGAAGTTTTTTAGATTGGATACCTCACCTATATATGGTATATAGGGTAAAGTAAGCCCTATCTTTTGATACCAGTTTGGTTTACCTTACTTCAAGGTCAAGGTCACAGAAGCTCTTCAAAGTTGGATTGTATACATGTTTTGAAGTGACCTTGACATTGAACTATAGAAGATAACTGTTTCAAACTTAATAATTATGTGGGGCACATGTTATACTTTCATCATGAGACACATTTGTTCACATATCGTCAAGGTCAAGGTCACTTTGACCCTTATGAAATGTTCCCAAAATGGGGTAGTGAACCACTAAAAGTGACCATATCTCATGGTAGAAAGTGCCAATAAGCATCATTGTGCTTCCTATGTCTTGAATTAACAGCTTTGTGTTGCATGACCTTGTATTGGTAGGAAAAATGTGTAAAGCAGTTCTTGGCATATGATGTCATTGGTAGGTTAAGTTGTTTGACCTTGACCTTGAAGGTCACCTGAAGGTCAAGGTCATGTAAAGGTCAAGGTCAAGCATGTGAGTCATATGGGCTTTGCTCTTCTTGTTTAATGTAAACTAGCAGATTCAGCCATGAAACTTTTAGAAAAGTAAATCCCGTGGACATGGACTTACTGCTGTATCATCCACAAGGATTGATCAAGCTGCCCTGTGATCAGGGGGTAAAGTGTAAAGCAGGTCGAGACCCAGACATGGGTGATGAGTCACTATGTAAAACAACACCTTTACCTTTTACCATGTTATGTGTTGCAGGTAGATGCCAGGACAGTCTGTGTGGTTGATTCTTATTCGTGGCCAGTGAGTTGTGGCAGGGTGGTTCAGAGGTCTTGCATTCTGTGTAGGGATTTGGAACAGAATTCCACTAACATGGCTCTGGGGGTTTCTTGTGTTGAATGCAACACTGTTTATTTGAAAAAGATGGGTGGTAAAAATCTGCCGTGGAGACATGTCTAACCATGACTTTTCCCTGTTGTTAATCCTGTTTAGTTAGTTGCATTAGTGTTTATTAAATTTTCTTCAAAAGTTTTAAAAAATAAATCTTATTTCTCTTTAATTTGAAGTCTGAGATTAAATGATAGAATCCTTTTTCCCATGGATGTGAAAGTACATTCATGATATCAAACTTTAACAGTTAGTGTTGCATTCAACATTGTAGTTGTGTTCTGTTGGAAAATACTGTTTATTAAACAAAAACTGTGACTTATATGAATGGGATGCCGAAGGAAATTTGTAGTGGTGTCTTTCACTGTTTTTAACAGGCTTTTCCCATTTTATTTGTCATTAAGGAGCTTCTCTTTCATTTTGTATGAATATGATAGGAGTGCGTCAGATTCCCTTTCACTTTCTATAGCAATGAAAGATGCTTATAAGTTGTTGTTGTTTTTTGGGTAGTGGAGGATTATGTTGAGACTGCTGAACCTTTTGATCTGTCAATAGTCAGATAGAATTATTATCCACATGGGACTTTCTGAGGAATGTTGTTGCTGTGCAGGAAGAAGGAGAAGGGCGGAGGAGTTTCCCATGCGGAAATCTCCCCTCAGGAATGAGGGTTGGCTTGAAGGAAATGACATTCGTGACATTGAAATCTCTCAAGCTTTGATGAACTGCAATTGCATTTTGACAGTAGCAACTGCCATTTTCCACTGTTATTGGTTTGTTGGTTTGAACTTTTTTCTTTTTCTTCTTCACAAAGATGGTGCCTGTGATAGCTGAGGTGATTATTTCCCTAAGGGATTAACTATTCTGCTCCAGAGAAAACCTTGCTTTAATCAACCATGCCTATGATATTGGAGACATGTTTCCTGTTGTTTTTGTGTGTTAAAACACTTGAAATGTACTTTTCATCAGTTTATTAAATTTTCACTGAAAAGGAGTTGTAGTCATTTGTTGTGGTAATATTATTATAACAGTACGAGTGTAGTGACAGCTGGGTTTATGCTTACTACGGCGGGGGATAATCTCAGGGGGTTGTACATGTATGTGTCTGTTGTGTTGACTACCTTGTAGTTGCCAAGTGAAAATGAAAGCTTCCTAATGTATGGCAGTGAGAGAATATCTTTGTAAATGTTTTCTCAAAATGATAGCACTGATGTTGATAACTATACGTCCAAAAAAAATTACAAGGACAAGAGTAGATGTAGTCAGGCTGTACGGCTCCATCCTGCTAAGTGTTCTATCAAAACTAGGACTGGATTTTCTCATAGAAACTTGCTGTAACCCTTTAGTTGACTCTGCTCTGTGTTATTTCTACTTCAAGCCTGTACTTGGGTCATGTTACTAGAGGAGTTCCCATGGGTGTTTCTCCCCACTTTTGACTTGGTTCATTTTCTCATAGAAACTTGCTGTAACCCTTTAGTTGACTCTGTTCTTTGTTATTTCTACTTCAAGCCTGTAC
Organism: Theodoxus fluviatilis; assembly: GCA_034096865.1. Classification (NCBI taxonomy): domain Eukaryota; kingdom Metazoa; phylum Mollusca; class Gastropoda; order Cycloneritida; family Neritidae; genus Theodoxus; species Theodoxus fluviatilis. Next base: position 6,962 of record JAWQFJ010027540.1, on the reverse strand, counting down.
TTGGGTCATGTTACTAGAGGAGTTCACATGGGTGTTTCTCCCCACTTTGACTTGGTTCATCCTCGTGCCCTTGGTCTGAGCTCCCGTGACCTCTGCTTAGTACATTTTGATTTTGGAAACGAAACCGGTTAAGCTTGACAAGATCCAGTTGCTCATGGCAGCGAACGCGGACCGCAAAGCCTACCTCTGTCAGGCTTGACTAACACCAGTCTCTTGGTCTTTCCCAGTACTGCAATGGCGACACCTTCCTGTCTGTGAGCAGCCAGGATGCCCGCAGGCTGCAGGGGTGGATGGAACCTGGCTGCTTCAAGGGCCCTTCCCCTGAGGACTGCCAACACTTCCTCCAAGACTATGGCATCGACGCCACCACTGGCACCCTGACCAGCACTGATCATGAGCTGGATGCTGTGTCCTCTCAGCCAGTCTCTCTGCAGCTGACCGCCGTGCCGCCGTCCACCTTTGAGCGCTACAGCGAGGTCTTCGCCTGCGCCGGCTGTGGCAGGGTCATGTGGGAAGGTCCAGTCTTCTCCAGAATCAGGGTGAAGACGATACGGAGGCTGACTGCTGAGGATGGCATCCTGAGTAACTACAAGAAATCTAAAGTCAAGTCACAGGAACTGGCATGATTGTTAAGGGGATGGGTGTGTGGGGTGGTTGGAAGCATAGCTGCCAACTGTTACGGAAAAACCGTAAAAAATCGTTTTTTTAATATCTGTCGTCGTTTTCGTTGTTTTCAAAAAAAAATACGGTTTCCGATTTCACAAAAAAATACCGAAATTTTAAACGAAGCAACTTTGGCTTTCAACATGTTGCGCTAGTCTATCGAGTGAAGTTTTTGTGCTCTCGTTTTCCGCGCCTAGCTGACCACCTTTGAACGCACCAGGGAATAGCCTACTGGCTGGAATCGGGAAGGGAGCTCTTCTGCGAATTTCGCGCATGCGCATAGCGGCTGCAGTCAACATGGCGTCGAGTTCGACTAGCGCAGAGAAAAATAATGCGAAGCCGAAACGATTACAACGATACATTGCGGCTTACAAGGAAAAGTTTCCATGGGCCGCTCCGTGTCCATCAAGAGGTGAAAAGTTTGCTTTCTGTACTGCATGCAGATGTGCGGTGAATATTTCTCACGGAGGAAGAAACGATCTAGCCGACCATAAAAAGACCACCAAACACAAAAAAAAATTGCGAAGCTGAACAATCAAAAGCTATATAAAATAATTAATGCTTTGTAATATAATGGGCTTTCTTCTTTTTCTTCTTGTTCTTCTTCTTCTTCTTGTTATTATTATTATTATTATTATTATTATATTAGTTTTCCTTTCAGGAGATGAGAAATGTGCCTTTCAGATTGCAAAAAAGGCTTCAGCTTCAGGGGGCTGACCCCCGCTATTCGGGAGGGGGGCGTACCCCCCTCCCGGACCCACCCCCCACATGTTACGGTTTTTAACTTTGGAAGGTTGGCAGCTATGTGGAAGGGCTCTGATGATGATGAGATGAAAGACTATAAATGTAGTCATGGGGATGGGGACAGCAGCATTGATGATGATGAACACGATGTATTGATGGTGTTGGTGGTGGTGATGATGATGATGATGATGATGATGGTAATGATGATGATATGAAATACCAGTCTTTGAGCGTGGATGATGAACTTATGAGAGGGCCAAACTGTATGTCCCTGAGAGATATGTCGTATTTCCCAATGACAGATGCCACCTCCATGTCACACAGAACAAGGCAGAGTATCAAGTTGGCACAGGAAGTTGACAGCAAATTGGAAGCATTTTATTGATAGAGAGAAATGTTTCTTAGAGGGTCTGAGAAATATCTGAGAGACAGATTTTAGTCATCTGAACAAGGTTGTGGATATATGGGAATAACTTGCATCATATTGGTGTAGTCCAAAGAACTCCACAGAGTTCAATATTCTATTGTAAGATCGATAAGAATTGATCTCAATTTCTTTTCCTTCCACAACCTATGCAGTTGTGTAAGGTTGAAGATGGATAGGACATTTTTCTTAAAGCATTTTATTGTTGATTTTTAAAAATTGAAAAGCGCATACTTTATTTTTCATGTTGAATTCTTCTGGTTTTCTAGTTTGTTGTGAACAGCTGTGTTTGTTTCCCTACATAGAGAGCACTTTTGCAGTGCGGTGATGCTTTTCACTTGCTGTGCATTTTCATTGTTGAATACATAACATCATTCATATCTACATGACACTGTGTTCACTGTTATTTGTTACTGTTGCTAAAAACGATCGATTAAACAAAGTGGATTTATATTCTGATTGTTGTTGTGTGGGAAAATTTTTAAGACCACTCCATGGGGAATTCATTTTGGGATGAAAGAACACTGTCCCTACACATCACTAGTTCCAATAGGTCATTTCCAAATAGGCTTCATTTGCAGTTGTGCTGTTTACCTGTCTTGTGTTGTGGTATGGGCATTGTCAGATCGTCAGCCAGTTTATGGGAAGCAACTAACTTTACTAAAGAGGCGTGTTTCTCTGGACTAGGATACGCTAGTCAAGTTAGTCAAACGCAAGCCAACTGAGGCGCGTTTCTCAGGACTAGGATACGCTAGTCAAGTTAGTCACAGGCAATCCAACTGAGGCGCGTTTCTCAGGACTAGGATACGCTAGTCAAGTTAGTCAAACGCAAGCCAACTGAGGCGCGTTTCTCAGGACTAGGATACGCTAGCAAAGTTAGTCACAGGCAATCCAACTGAGGCGCGTTTCTCAGGACTAGGATACGCTAGTCAAGTTAGTCAAACGCAATCCAACTGAGGCGCGTTTCTCAGGACTATGATACGCTAGTCAAGTTAGTCACGGGCAATCCAACTGAGGCGCGTTTCTCTGGACTATGATACGCTAGTCAAGTTAGTCACGGGCAATCCAACTGAGGCGCGTTTCTCTGGACTAGGATACGCTAGTCAAGTTAGTCAAACGCAAGCCAACTGAGGCGCGTTTCTCAGGACTAGGATCCCCCTTGTGGGTTCGGGGTAAGAAATGACCTACCGCGTCTCCCTACGCGATTCGTAAGAGGCGAATGACTAGGGACACCGTGACTGGATTACGTTTACTCTAAAGTGCTCTAGTGATTATCGTGCTTAATGGCCTTACATAACCTACAAGGCTGATAGGCCGTATAACACTATCCATCCATCAGGACTAGGATACGCTAGCAAAGTTAGTCAAATGGAATCCAACTGAGGCGCGTTTCTCAGGACTGAGATACGCTAGCAAAGTTTAGTCACGGGCGATCCAACTGAAGAGTGTTTCGTTTCGAAAGCTATTCAAACCATTCGTCCGTGGCGAGTAAACATTCCCTAGTGTTTTATAAAATTGTAGAGTTGTTCGCTCAATGAACGAGTAAATAATAAAAGAAAAGATGAAACACAGCATATCAATGCTGTTTCCAGCTGTCAAAAACGGTCACGTGATAAGCCGAGGCCAGTTTTAGCGAGAATCGTATTGTCCCACCCACTCCGTCCTAATTAATATTCATGAAATCTGGCGCATATCTGTGGACGGTTTCCCAGTAAGATAGTTGTAAACAGCTTTGAAGTGCTTTATTTCATGTATCTCCTTTTGTCAATATTAATTACTCGCCCGTCGGGCGAGCGACTGCAGGTTTATTTATTCGCCACGGGCGAGCGGGCGAATGGTTTGACCACCTTTCGAAGCAAAACGTGTTTCAGTTGGATTGCTTTTGACAAACTTCCTTAGCGGACCCTAGTCCTGAGAAACCCTCCCCAGGCATCATGGGCAATTCTCGATAGGGCTTCCATTAACGGGCCACACTAGTGGACTCGTCCGAGGAGAGGGGTGTGGAAAGACGGCCAAGCTGGCGGGCCATGCAAGCTAGCAAGCAACAGCGTATGACTGGCAAGCGATCTTGTTTGGTTAATTCTAGGTGAATTTGCAGTGATTCATTCATAAAATGACAAAATAATTTAACGGTTTGAAAAACTTCCCACAAAAAAGGTAAGGACACACGCAGCCAGTAGAATGTTGTGCCCCGCCAGTTTGTGTTTCCCGCCAGCTTGGCTGGCTTTTTCACACCCCTCTCCACGGACGAGTCCATTAGTGTGGTCCGTTTATGGAAGTTTTTCCTCACTCTATCCCCCTGAGGGTTCGGGGTAAGAATTGATTCACCGCGTCTCCCTACACGATTCGTAAGAGGCGATTGACTAGGGGCACCGTGACTTGATTTGCGTTTACTCTAAACTGTTCAAGTAATTTTCGTGCTTACTGGCCTTATATAGCCTACAAAGGCTGATAGGCCATAAAACACCATTCCTCCATCCATCATTCCAAATTCTCTTTGAACGAAAGCTGCTGTAGTGGCATCTATCACCCCTGAGTCTGTTTTGTGTCCTCAACTTGCTGACAAAATGGCCATGTGGCTAGAACATTTTTAATCAGTTGGCTTCATTCAGCCAAGGGTCGGATGAATGAGTTACTCTTGTGTGTGCAAAGTAGTACTGGTCAGTCTTCATTGGCCCTCTGTGGGTTGGGGGTAAGAATAGACCCACCGCGTCTCCGTACGCGATTCGTAAGAGGCGAATAAAGAGGGACATCGTGACTTGATTTGCGCTTACTCCAAACTGTTCTAGTGATGTTCGGCCTAACATAGACTACAAAGGCTGATGGGCCGTAAAAAAACTATCCATCTAACAGTCTTCATTGGAACCTCGTCGATTTAAAATAACAACAACACAACACGGCAGTCCAAGGACACCTTGCCTAAGATGGAAGCAGAGGAAGTTACATACATGTAGCTCCATCTAGAAGTCAACAGTGTAATACCCATTCAGCGTGGCTGAGACTATAGTGCATATAGTCTCAGCAACAGGTTGACCACGTGATAGCCTTAATTCTTCCATAACATGCATACCACCATTCAACACTGAGTCTCAGCCACGCTGAATGACATATCACATCGTTGAGTGTATTCCTCCGCTTGTTGTGATACACTCGATACTGGCAGCCATCTTTCCGTCAGTTCATTTTCTAAACATCGATTTCCCATAAATGTAAAACTTGTATGCGGTAAAATTCCAATCACAGGAGTGTAATATTGTGAACTCTACTAATTATAAGGACTTTGAATACAACAGCAACAATTATACTTCATTGTGCGAGTAAGGCAACCAATCCCGTCTGCATAATGATAATCGTTTGGACCGATAGTACGATACGCCCAGAAACCCGCTGAGTGCTTTTACTGATTAGGAATCATTAAGGGCAGGTTTTAGTTTTTTAGTCAAAATCCTTGTTTATGCACCTAGGAAGTCCATCTTTTCATATATGATAGATACTTGCATGAAGTATGCAAGAACAGACTTTGTAATGACATTGCTACAGTCACATGACCAATATGGCGGATGGGTCTATAAATAGTATCACATTTTGTGTGTCTGTTTTCTCTGTCAATTTTGAAGATGCTTCAAACTTGGTATTTGCCTTATTCAAACATAGCTTAATCTCACAAACTAAAATTATAAGTTTTGAACTATATGTTAGTAAATGAGTAATTTTGAAAAAACACTTCATCTTTGTCCGTGAAAACAAATGCTAAGGTATGAAAGAATCATCCATAACTCAGAAAGTACTCAATTAACCTCAATATGCTTAGTCTATGATGATTCCATACAACCTTGGAGAGTGTGTTCAAAAGTTCAAGATGATTGAACAAGATTTGACTGAGAAAATGGGCACACAAGATCAGTAACAATTAAAAAAGGACAAACAGAGAAAATTGACTTTGAAGTCTTTATTCAGGAACTATACAGACAGTGCACCTGACTTCTTTAAAAAAAGTTTTAAAATATTTTGAGGCAAGATAGAGAAAAGATAATCGGAGATGTGAAAGTCAAGAGGGTTATCTTGGTCTTGGTAAAAAAAATCTCATTTTCAAAAATTTTAGTCAAAACTTCGGTTCTTCAGCGTAGAAAAAACTAGAACCTGTCCTTTTTAATTTAATGTATGCTTAGAAGGATTAAACTTAGAAAATCTGCTTCTGAGCTCTCCGATGATATCGAACTTCGGAATCGGACGGAAGAAACTTCGACTCAATCAACGTTCAACACAGAGACAACAGTGAGTAAAATCTTCCTTCTACTTCTAGATCAGTCGATACACGAATGATCGAAGTGTGGACTCAGCAGCTCGTCAAACAGTGTGAAGGCAGTTAGACCACAGGTTCCGGCCAGAAAGCATTTACTTGCGAGAGTATAACTATAGATTCACGAAACCAGCCCGGAGCCATAGGAATCCTTTTCGATGCGTTTATACTGACTAGTTCCAATGACAAGCGCACATGCTGAAGGCAGTTTGCAACCTTATCGACGATGTTCGCGCTAAAAGTAGTTATCAAATGATTTCCTGAAAATCTCATAGATTAGTTTTATTAGAACACCAAATTTGTGTTTATCTATCGGGATAAATAATTGGAGTGAAATAGAATCGTCTCTTTTTACTCTCCATCGTCTTTTGATCATGTTGAATTTTGATTGGTAAAATCATTGGAATGTGGGGCCGAAGTCACGTGACCAACCTGTTTCAGATATACTATATCTCTGTGTTCAGAATGTGTAATGCCTTGAGCTACTCGTCGTCTGGAAATTTTAATCCACAGCTCAGGTCTAGGTATCGTGCCTTGGAAACTTAATCCACAGCTCAGGTCTAGGTATCGTGCCTTTGAATAGTTCCTATTGAAGTTGTGGTGTCTATCACATGACATGGCCTTTTGTAGTAAACACTTCACAGCGCGCACACAAATACACACACACACACACACACACACACACTTACACATGAGCACAGAACCAAATACCATACATACGCGACCAATACACTCCCACTCCAAACAGACGCACAAACACTGATTTACACACACACACACACACACACACAACAGACCTGTTTACTCTCCCGATTTTAGCGGGAGACTCCC